>LTAE01000045.1:100687-181720 GCA_001647135.1 Pontederia paniculata
TAGAAAATCTCTCTCTCTCTCTCTCTCTCTCTCTCTCTCTCTCTCTCTCTCTCTCTCATTTCACGTGTTTTTTATCCAATTCTCAGTAAAAAAAAAGAGAGGAAAAAGATTGATAAAGATTCCTTAGAAAATTTCTGACACATTTTTTTTCTCTTTGGTCTTGTTCAGGGATTCTTGCTGCTGTCACTGCAGGCACACCTCCCCCAGCTGAGGCCACCACCATGCAGCATGATGTCGACCCAGGGCCAAGGAGGAGAGCAGTGCACCAAGGCAAGAGGACTCGAAGCCACCGTGTTCTTCGCTGCCCTCTACTTGATCGCACTGGGGAGTGGCTGCCTGAAGCCCAACATGATCGCCCATGGCGCCGACCAGTTCGGAGAAGACGACCCAAAGCAATCGAAGAAGCTGTCCACGTACTTCAACTCGGCCTACTTCAGCTTCTGCGTAGGCGAGCTGATAGCTCTCACTGTCCTCGTTTGGGTGCAGACGAGGTCAGGGATGGATGCAGGCTTTGCTGTGTCTGCAGCTGCCATGGCGCTGGGGCTCATCAGCTTGGTTGCTGGCGTCTCTCTCTACAGGAACAGACGTCCACAAGGCAGTATTTTTACTCCTGTTGCAAGGGTAAGATTCAATGCTTAATTCCATGTTTAAAATATTGAGTCCAAATCATATGCTTCTTCCTATTTGCTGCCTAATTAATACAAATATCACAGTTCACACATCGATTCATAGTGTCAGCACGTTGTCATGCATTAATTCTGTATTGTTCGAGGCATGTGATCAGTAGTCATTGTAGCTGCAACTATTATTTGTCATGCTTTTCTGGCCAAGATTCCAATCTAACACTATTATTCTTTTTGGTCAAATCACTTGGTTTAGTTCTGTATCATGAAGAACATGCATTATGTACTTAACTTGAGCATCTTATAATTTGCCTAACAGTTCCAAAAGAGTTGATGAATATATTTCTGCTTCTTTATCACTTGTGGCCCACTTGCAATAAATGAAAGGTGATAAAATTTGATGTCATCTTCTGATTAATGTTTTTTTTTTCTCTTGCATGAGATGATATCACACGTAAGAATTGTCTGATTAATCATTCGTGTACTCGTTTAATTATGTGATTTAATTAGGATAATTTCTGAAAGCTGTTTCAGAACCTCTTCTTTAGAAGCATTTCCTTCTGTTCTACATTTTCTGAAGTTTCTTTATGGTACATGACGATTACAAATTCATCAATTGAACTAATTAATTGCATGGGACTAATTTTGTAGTCAGCTTGATTAGGTCTGATGACAAGTGTGCATTCTGCAGGTTCTGGTAGCTGCATTCGCTAAAAGGAAGCAAATTTGCCCTTCAAACTCTGATCAAATAGTGCATGAAGGCCACGCCAACGACGTGCTTGAACTCGGCCTGCAGCCTTCATCAAGTGCTGGTAGCATCCAGCACGCTAACAAGTTCAGGTTGGTGTTGCAAACTACAGATTATATAGTTGCATAAAAGAATCAAATGCGTGCTGCAAAAATATAGTGTCTGATAAGGTGACGAATTCTGGTCATGAAGGTTCTTGGACAAAGCCTGCCTGAAAGCTCAGGATGGCTCCAGCATGAAGGAGGAGAGCAAATGGCGGCTGTGCACAGCAGCAGAAGTCCGTCAAGTAAAGATGCTCCTCTCCGTGATACCCATATTCGCATGCACCATCGTCTTCAACACGATCCTTGCTCAGCTGCAAACCTTCTCGGTGCAGCAAGGGAGCGCCATGAACACCCAGCTCGCAAGCTCCTTCAGAATCCCTCCTGCGTCCCTGCAGGCCATCCCTTACCTCATGCTCATCGTGCTGGTCCCGGTCTACGAGTCGGCCTTCGTGCCCCTCGCCAGGAGGCTGACCGGACGGGAATCCGGGATCACTCCACTGCAGCGCATCGGCGTCGGGCTCCTCATGGTCTCCTTCTCCATGGTCGCGGCGGCCGTCGTCGAGAGGAAGCGGAGGGAGCTGGCCGTGGAGTCCGGCGGGCTGCTGTCGGTGCTCTGGATCGCGCCGCAGTTCCTCGTGTTCGGGCTGTCGGAGATGTTCACGGCCGTGGGGCTCATCGAGTTCTTCTACAAGCAGTCGTCGCTGGGCGGCATGCAGTCCTTCCTGACGGCCATGACGTACTGCTCCTACTCGTTCGGGTTCTACCTGAGCTCCGTCCTCGTGTCGCTGGTGAACAAGGTGACGTCGTCGTCGGGGGCGTCCGAGGGCGGATGGTTGGGGGACAACGATCTCAACAGGGACAGATTGGATCTGTTCTATTGGCTGCTGGCGGCCCTGAGCGTCCTCAACTTCTTCAACTATCTCTTCTGGTCGCGGTGGTACTCCAAGCCGTGCACATCTACTGATCCGCTACGTGTGCCCCATGGCCATGGCCATGGTCAGGACCAGCTCGGCTTCAGCTCCTCCAAGCATGTCGGAGCCGAGGACACACTGTAATAAAATAAAATTATAATCCCTTTTATATGTTTTTTTAATTACTTGGTTCTCTTTAGTTTCACCTCTTAAAATAGAAAAAAAAATCTGTGATAATAGAACAAAGAGAACACATTGATATATATTATATAAACTTGGTGCTAGTTATAACCTATGTTCAATTTTAACATTTTTCTTTGGGTGTGTAAGTTTATAGCGTAGCACAATTTGCACCACTAAGATATTTTTTTATTTTGCATTCGTCGCAATTTTGCTTACGCGTTAATCGAAGATGTACAGAAATACGAAGAACAAGAGTGGAAAGATCACAAGAATCACAGAAAAACGTGCACAGATTTTACGTGATTAGGAGATGGATCTCCTATGTTCACGACCGTCGCAGAGAGTTTTCACTATATTAATGTTCAAAATCACATAGTACATAACCGCTCCAAAAATAACATATATACGATGGAACTAGGGCAACCACCCACAAAATAATGAGATTACATATATACCCCTACAAAAAAATTTCGGGAGCTCCGCCCCCGAACCCCCGGCCTTCCGGGCAGGGGGCGTTACCCCCCGCAACCCCTCGCCTCACCGCCGAGTTGGATCGGCGCCAATAGAGATTGGATAATCAGTCTTCATCTACTATCTCCAACAAAAGATTTTTATCTCCTTTCTCATCTGAGTCATACTTAGATAGTAATAAAAAAAAATTTAAGATATCTAACGAAATTTAACGGTTTTTATATAAATTAAATTATTCTTGTATTAGAGAGTAAATTTAGATAAATTTTCATAATTAGATTCATAAGTAGCACGTCGTGCACATTTTTTTCGCCAAAGGCAGGGTTCCAAAGACTTAGTGCTTATTGATTTGAGCTAGGATTGATAATGGATTGGGTTATGGTTGATCCAATTCAATCTTAAATTAGAAAAGTTTCCAATTGAATCATATCAAGTCAATGGGTTGAGTCATTCTTTTTTTTTCTTAGATTTTTTTCATATATATTTAAGATCTTTTTATGAATAACAATATATTTTTAAATAAAATAAATAAAAATATTAATTAAAAAATCAAATTAATAATAAAAAATATTGAAATTATTAAATTATAAATAACTTTAGTATTAATTAATATATTTTGTTATATCAATATTATTACACGATCTGAATTAATCATATCACATCGAGGTTAACCCGATTTAAAATAATGACCGATCCAAAAATAATTGAACAACTCGATCAAACTGGATAAAATCCGTGCTCACCCCTAATTCAAATTTCTAATCTATAAGGGGTTGAGAAATGATATAATTAATTAGACGTAATATTAACTTCTGTTTATTTTGATAAAAAATAATTAAAACAATGAATCTATCGTCTAATATTTGAAAATTCTTTAGCACTGACCCAAAAAGGAAAAAAACTAAGAAAAACGAAAATCCTATTATTTAAATAAAAATATTTCTCTCACAAATATTTAATCTCCATGATCATTAAAATTAATAATTTTCTGTAGATTCACTTTTACTTCTAATAATTCAAGTTAAGCCAATATTGTGAATACGATCTCTAGAATTGTAATGTTTGTATGATTGAGATGAATATTTTCACACACACCACATCATGAAACAGCTGCTAGTGTCGATAATAATAATAATAATAATAATAATAATAATAATAATAATAATAATAATAATAATAATAATAATAATAGAAAAATGAAGGTGCATAGCAAAACACCCAATGCGATGCATGATCTGGATGATCTGGGCCATTGATTTAAAAATTAATGGCTCAGAATTTTCGTTAGATAGGATCTGGATCATTGATTTTTAAATCAATGGTCCAGATCATGCACCGCACCGGATGTACAGTAAATTGCTATGCACCCCCATTAACTTCTAATAATAATAATAATAATAATAATAATAATAATAATAATAATAATAATAATAATAATAATAATAACAATAATAAGAACGCAACATGCACTGATGGAAAGACATGTTTGAACAGATGATCTAGACTCAGTGCAGGCAACTCAAAACTCAATTCTGGTATCAAAAGGGGACAAAATGGAAAGCAACTATTCACACCAATGACAGGAAATATCTCGAATAAATATAACACAATGGGGAAGAGGAAACCTCAACGGTTTTCTGTAAAACTGTAAAATATATCAAATACCATCTTGATAGTTTAAGTAAAATTGTCGATCCTGCTATAATAATATTTACTGTTTCTGTCATTCCAAGGGACTAGCCAAAATCGGCTGAAATATCTCGCTGTAGAGAGTTACTAAATGATGGATGCAAATCACTGAAATAGAGTTAAAGGCTACATACAAAATTTTTCTTCAGCTGTCACTCTACCTCCAGTGATCCTGTACTCTTATATTCACTGCAGGATGATTTAATTCTACCGAATTCGGCAATAGACAAACGATGATTACATCTCACCAAATGGGACCATATCAAATTTTGACATGCGATTTTATCGAACATAGTACCCTGCACTTCAATACTACGTTGGATGAAACATGGAGATATTCCTCATCTACAATCACTCGCTGCGGACAGAATTATACTTCCCAGCAAGTGAAGCACTATTTGTAATGTTGTTGATCAGCATTTTGAACTTCAAGCTGCAATCACCTCCACTGAAGAAAGAAGAAAGAAATATGTAAGAATATGTTCATCTGAAAGAGGATGCATATATCAATATAAAAATTCCTATTGATTTCAAAAGGCAGATCTCAGAATGCAATGTCACTTGAAATGCAATCACACATGTTTTACATTGACAAAATGGCAGGAGGGCATGCGTGTGTATGCACGGGCGTGAAAGAGAGAGAGGGAGGGAGAGAGAGAGTCCAGAAAATTTTTAGCATTCAATAACAGGAGCATGCAGTAGGAAAATGAATGATTCTAATTGCATTTAATTCTTTTCAGGGTTCCCTTAATGCTTGGAAAAGAAGAATGAAATCTATTGCTAAGAAACATCAAATATAGGACATTGTATTGCAGGTAAAAATGAAGGATATCAGGAATTATGCAGATCTGTGGAAACATGCTACTTTTCAACCTTATACGGCTTAAAGAAGCAATGGCTCTCAGAGCGCTCCTGATCATATCTTCATTACGGTCCACTTCCTGCTTCACAGCATCAGCCTTAGGTTTGTGATTGATAGTCTTTTCAAGAGGGTCGACCAGAGAGTCCAATACTGAAAGAATACATTCAGAAAGAGAAAGGAATTACAAGTTGCAATGGAAAAACCAACCATGCAGGGTCATCGAAAGAAACAAACCTGCAAGAACAGCTGCAGGACATTTGTCAGCCAGTTTCGAGAGAATAAGATGACATGGCATCTTCACATCATAATGATCTGCAAGGACCAAATTGGTGATTAGAACTGCATCTCACTTTTTTTAGAAAGAAAAGGATGAAGTAGTTAGCTCCGCTAGTAATAATTGCATTAATAAATTGAGATGCAATAGGACACCCGATTGGAATAAAACACAACTTCAATCAGCAAATTATAAAATATACCAGGCTCTTGAATGGAAAAACACACAAGTGCAAGCTCGACATGTACTTAATATCAGCAATTATACTCGAAGCAAGATGGTAAATAGCAGCATTGTCGATGACTATCAGAATGAAATGGTACTGCGACCATGGTGAAATGAAATTACATACTCACCACTTAAACCGGATATAAGGTAAGGAACTATGAAAGATGATGGATTCACTTGGTCAAGACAATTGTCTAGCAAGGTATCTACACACTCGAAAGCTGCTTTTCTGAGCTCAAGACCATCATCCACAACATGCTTGAAAGGACCAAGGTCAACCGTCCTTATCAAATTTTGCTGCAATAGAAGCAGTGAGCACCAATACAATCAGCAATATTAGTAGAACACTGAAACACACATGACAAAGAAAGGCGAATGAAGCTGTTTATGATTAAGTGATGTTGCCCATGAGATGGCCCACAAAGTCTATTGCACCAATTATCTTCTTTTTAGAGTGTGAGCACCAATTATCTAACCAGAAACATCAGCAAATACTAAAGCAAAGTATGATAAGAGTCACAACTGCACAACCCCACTGGGGAAAAAGTTACTACCGATTATACAGGTTCTAACAGGGCATGCTTTACTCAGTATATTTGAATATACCATTAGGAACTAACTGCCACCATTATACATCACATTATGCAGACAATTATGAATAATAACTATATGGCTTTTATATATCCATATAAACAATATTGCAGCTTTACAAATGCTGAGCTATATATAAACAACTAAATGCCTCTTCTCTAAGCATAAGGCCTACTCAGGAAATATTGTGTTCCCCATCCCAGGTCCCTCTCAGCCATGAATAGAACTGGTCGAAGAATAAACAAAGAATTTGTGAAGCTACACCATACCTTAATGACAGTTTGATCATACAGCAAAGGTAGTAACTCAGGAAGCAGACCCTTAATTAGATTCGGCTTGTTATGAGCAGCTGTACTCAGAGCCAGCACAGCTGCACGCCTAACATGCTGTTACAAAAAAGAATGCACATAAAAAAGTTTACAAGCAGCACAGAGTACATATATGTAGATAATTGAAATGAGAAGTCGCTTACCCTATCATCATCCTTTATCAGCATCAGGAATGTTGAAATCTCAGGGAACAATACTTCGTCTACACTTTCAGGTCGCTCAACAATTGAATATTTGACCGCAATGACAACTGTCGCTCTGGTGAATGCAGTTGGACTGGCTGTGCGGACCTATTAAAGACCAAAAAAGTTTTAAAAATCGATTATAGATGCAAATCATGACAATAGATAAAGACACTATACCTTTTATCAACGGAAAGGAAAATAAATTTTAGGTTATACCTTTAGTGCAGGAACAAGGTTTCTAGGTTCAATAAGTGCCATTTTGCCCAAACATTCAGCTACTACATTGCGAACACCCTCCTCATCACTTTCACAGTGATTAAAAAGCAAGTTCAATATCTTCTCCACATTAGATTCTTGAAATTCGCTTTGGCCAGTGTGATCAATTGACTGTCTTGCAATAACCTAAAATTATAGCAAAAAACAGCAACTGATGGCATGCACATTTTAGCAGAAGAAACCAATTTATGGAGAATTTAACTGGCATACGAACCTCTTTCAAAGAATGAAGCAGAAGATATTGTTTTTTCTGTTGATTATCGATTTGATCCAAGATGAAGGGTAAATATTTGGATAAATTACCCACAGCAATGTTTCCAAGTGCATAGGAAGCTGCTGATTTTATCTCTTCAAATGGCGACTGGAATGACTCGATAACAATATTTTCTATCTGAACATGCATGCTGAGGTCTGTCCTCCGTCCAATTTCTCCAAGACATAATAAAGCCACATGTTGTTTAGCCTATTAAACAACACAACAGTCAAGATCTAGATTTTTTCCCAGGGACAAACTCACACTATGAGATGATAACACCATAATCAGTAGGATACTATCATTGGAAGTACTTTTATCACGCTTTAATTAAACTAGAGTTACATCACTAAGCACGCTGCCTTGAACATTATTGAGAATTCATAACATATGGCACACAACTTTTGAGATCAGACAGTTCCAAATACAATTAAAACAGTTGCAATCAGAAATTAAGTGATATGATTAAAAACTAGTAAAAGATGTAACCTACGACATGTTACCAGGATTTTTTAACAGAGTTCTACAGCATTTACCAGCTGATATACTTTCATCTATAATTTCTTTAAAGCAAAAAACATATAACAGTATAGTTTTCTAAATATACTGATGCAAAAAACATATAACAAATATACTGCACATGGGAATAGAAGATAATATAACAAGTAAATAAGGTTTATCAAATGCATGTATATGTATACATCCTTCAACATACAGAATGAATCATATATCCTGAATTTCTAGCCTCATAACGGAAATGAAACTTACAATGTTCATACTGCTATTATCTTTCAAAATGCCCTTAAGCATTTCTACAGTGGATCCACATTTTTTATTTCCTGCAGCTAGACAGAGTACAGCAACACACTGTGCAATTGAATAAAGTGCCTGTTTGGCAAGACCACCAGATTGTGGTGATGGTTTAGCACTAGAAAGGAGTGAATCTAATAGTGTATCAAAGCTTGTATTTGCTGAGTGAACTAATGATGCAAAGAATTTCTGCAATGCCTGCCACATTAGAAAGAAGTCTAACTTAGTATAAACAAAGACTAGATACGTTCTTTTTTTGGGGGTAAGATTAGATATGTTTTAAGCAACAAAATGTCAAAAACAATACTTGCAAAGCTTGGCCCTGCAATAAAGAACTTCTTATGAGTACAAGAGCTTGAGGAAGAACTTTCTGTCTAACAGTCAGGCCAATGTTTTGGCTAGAGTTTTGGTCGGACATCATTGTACAGCACAGTTCTAGTGCAAGTGCAGTCATATGCAGATCTGTATCACTGAAAAAATAAAAACAAAAGAAGGAAAATATTAGTAAGTTTGTGGAAATATAGTAGCTCAAAGGAAAATGATAATGACAAAAGAACCTTATAAGAGTTGAAAGTTCAACTATTATAGTTTCATAATATGATGACCCAATTTGCTTGCCATAAGTGACAACTATGGAATTTAGAGTTCCCAGAGTTGCCTGCCTCAGCGCCCTATTAGCCTATAAACCACATAATGTGGAAAAATATTGTTAATAAGAATGTCTCTGAATCTTGGTAGAGAACCAAGAAGCACATAGCTTTAGAGACACAAGATGTACCTTCCGTAAAAAGGTTGTCAGTTCTGAAACAACTTGTTCCAAAACACATGAGAGGTCAATACAAAGAGGTGAATTGGCAATTACAGCAAAGGCCTGCATTCATATGGCATACTCTTACAGTAAAAATCATGCTATACGGACATCAATAAATAAGATGTGAACAATGAAATTCACACTAGCACAAAACTTCTGAAATTCCAAGTAAAAAAATCATATAACCAGTTACTGCACAGGGAAAATAGTATAGCATTATGATATACAACCTATATGAGCTTCTAGACGCTGTAAAGTACTAGCACAAATATATCCAGATATTTTAGAGAACATATTCAGATATGATATCCTAAATACACAAGAGTCAAGATATAGTATTCATTGAACCACAGACATTATGCTGAAATAGGAAATCTACCTTCACAGTTGTGAGTCTGGTAATCTCATTTCCCATTCGATCAACAAGAATTGGAAGACATGTAGAAAGCTCCCTCTGAAGGCTATCACCAAAAGTTGATATGACGAGACTCATACAAGATATGGCACACTCCTTAACCTCCTGATAAGGGGAAAGTCTATTAGACTCATAAAAGAAGAGTTGCAAACACCAAAATTTTACCAACCTGATCTTGATCCTGATTTGCCAAACGTGTCAGTATAGCATTATAGATTGGGCCCACATATGACTTGAAATCAACATTGGATGTCTACATCACAAGGCAACCATCTTCGTAATGGAATACTAGAAGTATGACCAACTGAAAATTTAGCTGACAAGTAAATACCTCAAAATTGGGACGCAGGACACGAACGAGCTCTCCACAAACACGTAATGCTTCAGCAGTTACCTTATAGTATCTTTCACCAACTGCAGATAGTACAGGAGCAGAAAGGGCCTGGCATTTATAATAAATGTCAGGATAATATTATAATTCACACAAATTACACAACAAAACCAAAGCTTACAAATAGAGTTGAACAGACTGATAATTGATCATAAGCAAAGTCAACATAAATAACAAAGAAGATACATTCAACCAAATTAGCTTTCTGAAGTCAGCATGAAAACTTGTGAATGTAAAAGCTCCAGATATACAAATCAACGAACTTATTTTTGAGATAAAATATAACCACTCTTAATGGCTAACAATATTTTGTCACCAAAGTTAACATAAGCTAATGTAGAAGAATATTCTGCTTTCACCTTGATGTATGGGTCGAAAACAGAAGGAGAGTGTGATACCATCACTAATCTAGTGAAAACAAGGGCCTCAATCTTCAAATTTGAGGTAGAGGATTTGTCCTAAGAAAAGAAACAGGTAATATTTAGATATACAAGGCACCAAATATTTTGTGCACAATGGAAGGCAATTGAGTTGCAAAATAACTGACATTCAAAGCCCTTTCAATTCCAGAAACAAGTGATCCGATATGCTCAGCAAGACAGTCCGGCAAGACAATAACCAGTTCTTTTACTACTGAGAATGCCCCAACCTGAATACAGAAATTTAAATAAATTACAAATAGCAAACAAATCATCCATAGCAAAGGATAGGGGAATAGAGAACTAATCCTACCTTCGTCTTAATAGATTTTTCACGTAGTTGCCTATTAACTGATTTCACAATTTTTGGCACTTCTTCCTTCAATAACCATCGTGGGCTGCACTTATGACAAAAAAGGAAAAGGACATGTCACCACAATTATTTATGTTTTAATGAGTTTGAAAAATCATATGCAGAAACTCAAGTAATTCGACTGCTTTCTTATCATCTTCAAGCACCTAATTTCATGCCACAAAATATTAACTCTTTCATTGGTTTTAGTTATAAATTTTAGATTCACCCGAATTAAAGCCAAATTTAATCAGAAAGTCTGGATCTCCAATAAGCAATCATGATAGTTCTTTCAAAGAACTGTAAATCATAACAACCAAGTAGAAAAGAGGTTGAGAAGAGATCTGAAAATGGAAGAAGATGCCATAGATGAAAACTCTAGAGTATTCAGACCGACAGCATGGAGAAGAAAAGGAGATTGCTGGAATGAAAAAGAGAGAGAAGCATGAAGTAAATGCAACAAATGAAAGAGCCAGACAAGGTTACTGACGTGCTCAAACTTAATCCACCTCATTGCAGACTCGTTGGAGAGTACAGCATGGATCATTCACTCTATCATGAGTCATACATTCATTAAATTCATCCAGAACTTTTGTAAATGACGTGTTTAGATAATGTAAAATACATCTGCGTGACAAGGCAAACCTCATTAAAAGAGGAAACTGACAAATTGATCTGCAAGGTTAAGTAAAACGTACTCACATCATTTGCCTTTAATCGGCCAGGAAAGTTTTTATATGAAACCTGATGAGCAATTCAATCAAACAAGAAAAATCTTGTTGGAGTGTGCAAAATAAAGCTACAGGGAAACTAATGGTTATTATGGTTTTAGTTTGAGAAAATGTAAGAGATGACACAGTAAAGATGAACTATCACATGATGTTACATTTAAAGTAGATGCTCTATTTAGAATGTTGGACCATGCAGGAAAATGAATAACAAGGATGTCTGCTGGATAACTGCTTGATTTCCGTACTCATCATTTCACCTTTCAGTAAAAAAAATATATGATGTCTAAACTCAAAAATAGTAAATAAGCATTAGAGCAACCAAAAGCAAATAAGTATAAGTTAATACACAATTCACGAGATTCGTTATTGTACATAAGAAGTTAAATGCATTTAATACCTTGATTCATCAATGTCCATTTGACCCTTCGTAACATTACCAGTCTGGCGTAGCAACTCAATGAATGCGTTAAATACATCCATCTGAACAAGAAAATTTCTTAAACTTATTAACAAGAAACGAGCATGAATATCTTAGTTTGTTGTTCTATTTCTAGCATCAATCTAGAAGTACCTTCACATTCTCTTCTCTCTCTTTAAACCTCTCGATCAACTTATGACATGCCTGCACAAAGCAGGACCATAAAATGTTTTAACTAGCAAGTAAATGATTTTGTAAAAAGGTAAAAACAATGTGTCAGACAAGCTTTACTAAGAAACTGACATATGGGTGTTTCAACACATTGCAAAACAATCCTCAAATGAAGATCTCTGAAGGAGAAATGTTGTTTTTGGATATTTATTCTTGCTTATCAAATACTGTGCTACTCATGTAACAATGTCAACACAATAACTAAGTTTCATGAAGTTTTTGCACACCTCCAGATATAACTTTGTGAGCATCTCATAAACACAACAACTAAGTCCATAAAGTTTTTGCATACCTCCAGATATAACTTTGTGAGCATCTCAGGTCGGGAAACAATAATGGCCGCGAGGCACTTAGCAGCTGCTCTGCGAACTTTCCAGCTAGCGTCTTCATCGTCCGTATATTCATTTGCACTTTCACTGGAACAATTAATTTATGAATTTCATTGCAATCAAGGAAAGGTTTTAATGCTAATGGTCAGAGATAATTTACTCGTCATCCTCTTCTTCATTCCCTTCATTATCAGTGTCCTCTTCCATGTTATCAGTAAAATTTGGGTCATAACTGATATACTCCAATGCCAGATTTAGAATATCATCACAGTAGGAAGATATGTCTCTAGGACATCTAAACAGAAAACTCTCCAAAGCCTGCAAGACAAAGGACAGAGGCATATATAGAGATATTATTTACTGCACACTGACATGACAGCATTTATGGCAAGGATTCAATCAGGTGCAAGAACATCATGCATGGCTACCTGCAAACTGTACTCTCGAAGTTCTTCATCAGCTTCTGATGCACTTTTGCAGTAGTTAATGAGTAATGGGACAGTTTCACTGAGGTGCGGACCAAAACGATAGCCCACAGAACGACTGAAACATCAATGCATCTATTTCTGTCAGACGAGCTGATATAACTATTGGATAGATATACATATGCATATATGATTTACATATATATTTACAGAGAGAGATATTCCTTTTAAGTACATCTACATGCATAAAAGAGAAACCGATTGAGTCCATGTGATAATATAGAGGGCTAATAGTGCACGAGCCAGAACAGATACCCTACCTTAAAGCCCCAATCATCTGGATATTCGTTCTGGTAAGTTCAGGTTTCGTATTCCTATTTTTCAGGAGCTTGACAACTTCCAATGTAGCTTTTGTCAATGTATCATCCGACAAACTTGAGGCAAGGGATGCTAAGAAAAGAAGAATTAATTAGAGGATAAACTATCAACATGTTTAACTACTTAAAAATTTAGGTCTAGAATATTATTTCACATATTTTTTCGAAAGCTTATTATTTCACATATTGCAATTAAATATCAGAAAAATTCCATAATTGCATAGACAATAAAGTCATTTTTTCCTAGTTTAACCTATGTTTTCAAATTCATGTGCCAGCGCACAGAATTATACGTGATTCCTAGCCTTAACATTTTCGACTTGACCAAAAATCATTTATGTCCAACAGTAGAATCACATGGCTCATGGAATCAGTAGAATCAACATGTTCTACGGATCACACAAGCCAGATCAACTCACCTGTCATTTCTTGCTTCGGACCAAAAGAAAAGGTTGCTTTTGTGTAGTAATTATGATGATGCAAGATGTTTATTCTTCAAATCCTTCACACCTCACAGTCGTCGATTGTTAGAATTGCCACTTTGTTGCACCATGATTGTCTACTTATTTGTCTAAGGAAAGGAAAATTACAGAGCTTCGGTAGTCATCCATTTTGTATTAAAACCGTGAAATCATGAAATTATGAGTGCTGCACTTCTCCTACTAGTGTACAGATGGAGATGCAAACAACGGTGATGTCGAGCCTCTCCCCTTCTCGCGAGTACAAAAAGTCCTCTTGCCTCACACCCGCACAAGCATAGATGACACCAGAGGGGGGAAGAAAAAAAGGTAAATTGATGGGACTTGTCATTGTAATAAATAAAAAGGTGTATGTGAAATGAGGAAAGAGGGGAGATTTAACGGCTTGTCCTGCATTAGTATTAATGTGATGTTGGTAACTGGCTATAATTAACAAAATAATCTGCATAGTAATGTTTATAATATTTGTTTTTCAAAAAATAACATATTTCAGCTTTTTTTTCTAATAAACATTTATACATTTTTTCCCATAGTCTGGGCTCCTTTCTACTTGTTAGTAAAAAATTAAAAAAAAAAAAGATGAAAAGTTTAATTAAGCAAAAAATTAGTTGGTAAACTTTTCTTATAATTAAGCAAAATTATACTGTTGTTTTTGTTGTTGCATAAATTATATATATGTGCAATAAAAAATATGTAAAAACTCAGATGTTCGCTTTACGATCTTATGTTACGTCTACATATTTTCTTTTCCTTCCCAAGTTGAGTGTGCATGAGTTTGACAACATGACACATTAAATTTAGAATAGCAAAACTCAAACTTTGATAACAGAAATTTACAAAGAATATATACAGGTGTCTTGGTCAATGAAGAACATCAGAGATAGACAAGTACAAATGCTGCAAAGAAAATAAATATCAATATCCAGTATGAAGAACGCCATAAATATACTGTTATAAATGCTGCAGAGATATAAATATGGAACTCGTGTATACATGTATTTAGAAACCACTATGAGATTTTTTCCTTACCTATACAGAGAACTGACTTCTTTCTGACAGTGGCTTGATTTGAAGACAATTGGGATAACAGTGCAGCCAAAAGTTCCTCGTGATCCTTTGTCATCAAGTTCCCAAATCTATGAAGCACATCAGCTAGTATGTCAAGGCACTCGCATTTAATCTCAGTGCTCTTCCCCTGGCAGACAAGGTAATACTTTAAGATGTCTGGTGAACAGAACAAAAAGCATTGCCACAAGTTTCAGGATTGATTCTAAGAAGTCACAGATATCCAGTCCACTGTTATGAACATAATGATGGCATGGAGTTCTTTTAGGAACCATTACGGAGTTATTGAAATCCAAATGTGCAGCTGGCTGATTTCAGATAGTTTAGCAACTTTCCTTTGGGATTCTAGGGATAAATTGGCTGAATACAATGGTGCAAATCAGTGAATAAACAAGCAATATGGATTTTGCCAGCAAGAGGACAGACAGATAGTATGTTGACAATTTTGTAGAAGATGCATAAATGAGCTTGCTGGTGCACTAGTCGAGACTGAATAAACACCCGTACATAATAACCATCAAATAGTAGAACAATATAAAAAATACTCTATGTGTAATGTATGCAAACAATTCAAATAAGAAATACCACAACAAAGTGCCAAAAAATTCACAACTTGAAAGGACTGGAGAACTTACAGAATTTGTTACGCCTTTTGTCAAATAGGGTCCAAGAGAATTTAGAATACGTTGAGCAATGGATGTTTTGTTAACTTCTGAAACTATTGTCTTCAGAGCAATACTAGCAATATCACGATGTTGTTCTTTGCCATTTAGCAACTTGTCGCACAGCTTATTAGTCATTTCCAAGACTCTATCCTCATTAACCTTCTTGACAAGTGGAATCAAGCTAAAAAGGGATAAGGAAAGATATTAAGTGTGTGGTCTCTGCGGACTAAGAAAATGTAACAAAGAGAAATTAACTTGATTAGCAAAAAGATCTAGAAATAAAATATCTGTGATAACAGGAACACGTGACGATTACAACTACAGAAAATATTATTACGAATTCCGCCATTTAGCTTCCGCAGAATACTGAGACAGCACCCTTCCCACTTAATCAAACTTCAGATAGTGAACTAAGAGCAACAACTGTGTTCCCTTCCAAACTACGCTTAATTTACATTTCAAATTATACTTGACTTTAGGCTGATTACCTGTTTTGATGAACTCCATTCATAACCAGTCCATTAATTGGAATTGTCAAAACTATTAAATTCCCACTTACTCAACAGGAGTACAGTGGGAAAGATGCCCTCATGTATTCTAATTATTTAGACTTTTTTGTCATTCGGCGCTAAACGTTTCCAGAAGTTAAGTAACCAAAGCACATAGCTCCCAAATGTGAACGTGCATGGGTTAAACACATAAACTCAATGGGAGATTCAACTATGTAAATCAAGGAGAACGGTGACACGCGCCTGAATTATAATCCCAAGATCCTTTAACAAATTACTCTATGAATCAGCACAATCGCAACACGACCATAGGATAGCATTTGAGCTCTAAAGAAAGTACCCTTTCAGAGCAATGGTTTGAATGTCATGCGGCATTGCTCTTAAGATTTTAACCAAAACTGAAAGATCGATAAAATAACAAGTATGTGAGTAAAGGATATGGCAAAAACATCATGAAATTGAGAACAAGGGTGTAGTGCAATGACGTACACCAAGACTCGTGGACCAAGAGGTTTCAAGTTCGATTCTCATCGTGGGACTTGTGTGCCCATTTATTTCTCTATTTATCTTTCATTGTACTAGGTCCTAGGACTTCCTTTGTAAAGAGAAGAAAAAACATCATGAATTTACAATGCTAACCAATCCTGAGATTTCATTCTCCCAAGAAATTACATCATCAATAGTATTAGAAGAACATATTGGATAATAAAGAAATGCTTTCAAATATCTCCTACTATCCCTTTGCAGTTCTTTGGGCAATTTGGTCTCAACATAATGGACATATTTTCAGGTGGCGTGAGGTGGTATTGGACAATGCTTTTAGGTCAGCAATAGTTACAACATGAAAGGGGATTGCATTGTTGAACATAATAAAAGTTTCTTGTATACATCATGTGTAATATAGTTCGTTATATTCCACAAAACAGGATGACTGCATAACTGGGTGTCATCCTCACTCAAAAAGATACTCTCACTAGCATCACGACATCTTGTTCATGAAAATATGTGATAAAAATTGACAGTAATATCTAAAGTAAGTAAGTAAATAAAAGAAACAGAACCAAATAAGAAAGAAACCATTTCACAGCTAGACCAGATACATCCCCAGCTGCATCTTCGAGTTGTTGAAGTACAATGCTTGTCAGTTTCACATCTAGGTCAGAATCAGGCTTAAAGCTATCCTTGTTTAGTTCATTAAGCAAATCTGATGTTGCCATATATCTATAATCTTTATCCTTTCCCGTCATCTGCAGCAAGTCCACGAAAGTGCCATCATCATCAACAACAACTAAAAACTGACATATTTAGATTCTTAGAAGTACCAATAACCAATTTCAGAAAGTTGCATACTTTCTCCAAGATGCTAGTAATGGCCAAATTCGCCATGCTGGAACCTTCAAGATTTGGCTACTTCAGGTGCTGTTAGGTTCAAATACTATATTTGCCTGCAACAACGCTCAAGTTTCAAATACTAGCTTGAACACCCAATGAGCAAAAGTTCCACAGAAATTATGAGCCTGGAAGCATAAATGGATTATAAAAAATGAATGAGGCAGAAACAACCTCAAAAACCACCCGATGTATTCATGTCCCTCCCATGGGAACATCCAACGCCAAATAGTGCATAAAACATGTAAATCATATTTTCCAGGACAGTGCATGATGTAAGCCAGTTTACCCCACTTTTAGTGACTACTAGATGCAACTCCTAGAACTAAAAAAATAAGTTTCCCGACACGCAAATAGAATGGCGAATACAATGATCCAAAGAAAGCTTATTTTTTAAGCTTTGAAACCAATGGCTAAAATTAAAGCCTGCATATAAAACCCAAAAATGCTCCGCTCGGAAGACCAACTAAAAACCTCATCAGCCAGCGATTCATGAATCAAACGCCAAAAACCTCTTGTCCAGCACAAGGAATCAAACTCCCCTAAAAGAACAACTACATAATTAAACTCTTCGAATCGAAACAACTTCCCCTGCTGAGGAAATCACTCCAACGAGGCTCGAACGAAAAAAAAAAATCGAATTAACGCAAAACGAGCATCAGCGAGCCAGCGCAGAGATCCAAGAACGAAGGGAAACCACATCAAATGGGGGGGAGAGTGGGAGCTTACTCTTGCTTGGAACCAGAGGCGGGACGCGAACGCTCGCGCGAGGCACCCCCCAAAAACCCTAGCAATCGAGTAAGGGGGAGAAGAGGAAGAGAGAGGGAGACTACGAGAACGCAGAACCGATCAGGAAAAAGGAGCAGGAGATGAAGGGAAGGTATTATAAAGGACTCCGATGTGTGCTTCGCGAGTGACGATGCTGCAAAGTACCCCTGGAATTTGGATACATTTACCATTTTGCTACGGATATTTCGAGTCCGATAATACCCCTATTGTTCTACCAAAAGTACGAAAAACGCCCTCTCTTTGTATGTTCCGCGATGTGCGCGAGTCGGAGGATTCGTTTCCCAGTCAGCCAGAACTGTTGGATTTGTATGCCGCATTAATCGGCCATATCTGAATAAATATATATTAGGGTAATTTAGTAATTAAATTATTATTTTTTCATTTTTTCTCTCATCTCTACTCTTACCAAATCTATTTCCTGAAAGAATTAATTAAAGCATTATTAGACTTCATGCATAAATAGAATAAAAAAAAGATGAACGCCTCATTTTTCGCCATTCCATAAAACTTTCTTTTTTTTAATCATGGCACAAAGAAAATTTATTAGTACTGATTTCACAAGGAAGTTTTTTATTTTATTACCATAAAAGTGCATTTATGTTGTGAATGTTTGATACATTATCTTACTAATCAGTTAATTTATTACAAGGTAGTAAGCAAATAAAAATTACTATATTTCACTTTCTAATTTAAGTGGAAATGTAATGAAGGATGAAACTTCCCTTTAATTGTCATCTAATTTGTATATCAAATACTTTATTAACTTCTTATCATATTTGAAATATGTAAACATCATATTTTTCTTTCTCATGGAGAATAAACAACTATTAATGTCGAGAACATATAATTCAAAATATATATTTAACTACGTTTCTATTTATATTAGTTCTACAATATCATTATATATGCCAGGGCATATGCATAATCTCTATAATAAATATGTCCTGTCAAATGATACCAGAATAATTTAGGTGGAATCGACTAAACCAAATGGTCAAAATAAATTACTATAAAATATATAAATAATAAAATGCTAAACTAGTATGTTCAACAATATATATATATATATATCAAATATTAACCAAACCTAAATTTCATTTAAAAAAATAGTCTAATATAATACTATGATTAGCAAATTCCAATAAAAAAACATAAGGCAAGTACTGTTAAGTTTTTAGACTAAGAAAGGCAAAGTACAGCTTATAAACTAAGCTTATTGATCATGCTAATATAATCTGTAATATGCACGCCGAGAGATGTAACTGGAAACAAATAATTAAAGTTGCTCATTGAATTTCATATTGTTACAATATTCAAATATATATATATATATATATATATATGTGTGTGTGTCATAAGATGAAATATGATATTCAATTATTTGAACGAGTAAATAATTGAAGCGCTCATTAAATGAAAGTTGTAACAGAAAATTAAGTAAATGACAAACTAGTTAATGCATTCATTAAATTTATTGGATCACGCATTTCACCACCTTTAAAATAAAGATTATTGGAATTATGAATCGCATACTTTTTTATTTTTTTCTTCCAATGGATGACAATCATAATTTTTTCGAGTTTGAACTCCAAATTGGTCATCAGATGATCAACTACTTTTTTTTTAACTGCGAAGTATTTTTTTTTATAAAAGGAGAAATTCATTAATGAGAAGTCATAAAGTTTGAAAACAAAAGACCGAGGAGATCCCAAGGAGGGTTTTCCTCCCAAAAATAATTGCAATGCAATTTTCGATCAAAAAGAGCAAGATAATTTGTCGCTGCATTTACATTGCGGTTTACATGTTTACAAGTATAATTTGCAAGACCAAAAATTAGATGTCTGATATTCTCAAAAATGCTTTTCAAACGCCAGGGACTTCGAGGTGTCTGAATTATAATTGTTATTGCTAAGTTTGAATCTGATTCAATCGCTAAGTTTTGTATCGCAAGACGTCGGCAATGAATCAGTCCTTGTAGTATACTTCATGTCTCCGCCTCCAGCACAAAGTGAAATCTCTTTCGCACTGCTCATGCACATATAAAAGTAGTATCAATCCTAACTATATATCATGCTCCCCTCACCTCATTTTGGCTCACAAAATAGCCATCCGAGTTCAATTTGAACCAGGATTGAGGTGGAGGCTCACAACGTGCCAAAGGTAGGCTCGTTGAGAAAGTCCCCTTAGAAGTATGGATTGAGTGCAACTCATGATAACTAGTCATCACTCGGGACCAGACCACAACTACGGTTGCTTGGCAGGATAAAAAATGGGCATCGTTTCGTCTCCTCCAGATCCCCCACAATGTTAAGGCAAACAGGGTTAAGAACATAGGTCTGAAAGTGGGATCAACACTATTACCCTCCAATATTCAGTCTCCTCTCGCCCATGTACTAAAGTAAGAAAATGGAGACCTAGTGTAATTCTGGAATATATTCCAGATTTGAGCATAAAAAGGGCAATAAAAAATAGATGAGAATTAGTTTCCATAGCAAAGCCACACAAAACACATGTAGGGTTAATATTGTTGTTAAATCTAGCTAGCATGTCCTTTGTTGGAAGCCTGTTATTGGACAGCTTCCACAAAAAAAAATTGAACTTTTGGGGGGATCTTTATGCTCCAAATTTTCCTCCAGTCAAGCCATCCTGCAAACTATGGTGGAACCAAAGGCCTGTTAATAAAGTTGTAAATATATTTTGCATTAGGAATCCCATTAGCATCAGATTCCCAAATCCATGAGTCCTCATAGGGAAAGCATGTAATCTGATTAGAAAAAATTTTCTCCACTAAATAAGGAGCAAATGCATGCATAAGTAAGCCATAATTTCAATCAGACTGAGTAATGAAATCAGACACCATCATATCACAGATCTGAGAATAAACATTTACATATGTTGGTAACCAGCAAATAGCAATGTTAGAAATTCAGGGATCCTTAAAGGCATGCGTACTACCACCGTTTCCTATTTGTTTTCTAAGTCTTAATTTGATTTTTTTTCAGCACCTGAAGGAGAAGCTTCCAACACCAAGCATATCTAGAAGATGAAACAGGAGGGGACATGGACCAAGGATGGGGAATACCATATTTATTAGTGATAACAGCAACGTGATCAGAGTATTAGTTAAGAACATCCATTACCCTCTTGGCCAGTAGAGCAATTTTAATGAATTGCAGATTCTTGATACCTAGCCCCCCTTCTTGTCGAGCTAGCTGGACAGTATCCCAGGCAACAAGATGCAAATCTTGTTTGTCACTAGAAGAGGACCAAATAAAACCTCTGGATATTTTTTTCCAAAGATTCAATAAATCTAGCTGAAATATACACATAGCTTAGAGAGTAAGTTGGTAGGGAGTTAAGGGTCGACTTGATTAATGTTGTTCTTCCTGCTTGGGTCAATGTTTTCATCTTCCATCCCGCCAGTTTACCCTTTACTTTTCAGTAATGTGATCATAAGCATTCTTAGTCACATACTTGTAGGAGATCGGAGAGCCTAGATATATAAAAGGGAAGGTGTCAATCTCAATATTCAAAATGTCCTTAATTATGGCCTTTCTTCTATAGTTAAACTTAGGAGGGAGGTATACAACAAATTTATTCAGGTTGATTTCTTGGTTTGTTAATAATTTGTATTGTTTGAAAATATCTTTCAATCTTCTACAGTTGGAGGAATTAGCAACAATGCAAACCAGCAGGTCATCTGCATATAAAAGATGACTGATGGAGAGAGTTCCTATCTTGAAAGGTTGTATTTTTCCTAACTCTATTTCCTGAGTAAGCAGGGATGAGAAAACTTGAGTAACCATAATGAAGAGGTAAGGAGATAGGGGATCACCCTGTCTTAAACCTTTAGAACTTTTAAAATGAGGAGAATAAGTATCATTGATAGAGCAGGTGAACATAGGGGATTGTATGCATACTTTGATCCAGTTAATAAAATTTAATGGGAAATTCATGATTGTTAAAACATTTACTATTGCTTCCCAAGAAACTCTGTCAAAAGTTTTCACCATATCAGCTTTGAGAATAAGAAATTTTTTCCTTCCTATGGTCATGGAATGAGTTATTTCTTGGGCCAAGTATAGATTGTCCTGTATGGATCTATTGACAACAAAAGCAGATTGAGATTTATCTACCAGGCGAGGCAAAGTGCTCTTCAATCTATTTGATAGAATATTAACTATGGCTCTATATGTGACATTACATAGTGAAATTGGCCGATAATCATGTAGGATCATTTGGCACCAAGAGGGGGGTGAATTGGTGTAATAAAACTTTAAAACAATTTCTTAATAAAAACGCGGAAGCTCAAAATTGATTTATCGCAAAGCTCAAATCCAAACGGTTTAAAGAATAAGTGCAATAGTGATATAAGTGAGAATGCAAGATAATAAGTAAATCAAGTAAGAGAGAAATGCAAACTCAAGACAAAAGAATTGTTGACGAGGTTCGGCCCCAATTTGGCCTACATCCCCCCTCCGACTTCTCGACCTCGAGACCGTCGGAGATCCACTAGCACCTTCTTTCAATAGGGAAGGACTTTTACACCACACTGTCTTTTCTCCGCTTCGAGAGGTAAGGCACACCTCTCTTCCAAGGAAGCTCACAATCTCACACTTTTCTTCGCTCAAGAGGCTATGTGTGAACCTCTCTAACAACGGAGCTAAGTCTCTCACAAGAATACAATCAATATGCTCTCTTACAATCTCTCTTTTACAATTGCACACTCAAGAATATGAGAGAAAAGAGAAGATTCAACAATTTGAGCTCCAAAAGCTTCAAGAATTTGATCTCCCTTTAATGCTTAGTGTTTCCCTTGAAGCTTCACTTGTTTTTCACCTCCAAATGCTCTTTTATAGTCTCTTATCTTCAATATAGCCGTTGCACACTTTTTCCCTTTGATTTGACACAAGAAAACTAGTTTTTGGGACTTTCCAGCTCGCCAGCGGTCGACCGCTCCATCCACCGGTCGACCGTTCTGCCAAAATATAGCCGTTGTAGTTGCACCGGTCGACCGCTCCTCTGTACCGGTCGACCGCTTCTCTTGAGTCAGCTTGACAGACTTGCGCTCTTTTGATCATAACTCTCTGCACCGATATCCGATTGATGCGATTCTTGATTCTTTGGAAAGCTGAGAAAGTTATCTACATTTCATCTCTTATTTGCTCAATCTAAATCAAATGGGAAGAAGGTCAAATATTGATGTAAAGTTCAGTACATATAATTTTACCTTAAACTTATAGACCTTCACTATTTTGTATATAACTTTTTGTATAGATATCGAAATGAGACGATTCTTGGATGTAAAGAAAAATAACAAAATTATATCTAATTAATGTATTCATATCTCAACCTAGATTTAAAGGGATCATAGTTAAATATCAACTTGAACTTCAGTGCATATAATTTGACTTTAAAACTTTCACACACTTGTCCCTATTTTAATATGTGCACATTATCTTTTCCAATATTTTCATAAGGTTTTCATCATCAAAAGAATATAAGTATGATATTAAATCATAAAGTCATATTTTCAACAAATCAGACACCACTCGTGGGCTTGTTTTTTTGGGAATGAAAGTAATAGCAGTGTTGGAACAACCCTTGGGCAGTTGTCCAAACTGAAAGAATCCCATTATCTCCTTTGTAATTTCCTGACCCACTATATCCCAATAATTTCTAAAAAATTCACAAGTGAATCCATCTTGACCCAGAGCTTTCCCAGGGGCCATGTGCAAAAAACTATCCTTAATTTCCATGGCTGTAATAGGAGAAGTAAGACTGTTAATCCACGAGTCATTGAGAGAGGGGAGAGGAGGCCATTCAAAGAGTGGGATCATGTTATGATTGTTTGGGGCCATAGTGAAGTGTAATGATCTATAAACAAGGCTTGTATATCATTTTCCTCAGTCAGGACATTTCCATATTTATCTTCAATTTTGCTTATATTATTTCTTTTTTGCCTAATTATGGTACTCAGATGAAATAACTTAGAATTTGTATCTCCATCTTTCAACCAGTTTACTCTGAATTTAGATCACCATTTTATACTAATTTATCTTAAGTATGCAACATGCTTATTATATAAGCGTCTAAACTTTTTAAATTCCAAATCCTATAAACCTTGTTTTTCATCTTTTAATTCTAAAGCAGATATATCTCTTTTTGCTAATTGGACTCTATTTTCCAATCTTCCTAGTCATTTTCTATTCCAAAGTAGGGTATGGTCTCTATCTTTGTTTAAGGAGGACATGACATTGCTCTCTACTTCTTTGTTTCTCCAAATTTGTTAAACAATTTCCCTGGGTTCCTGGTACTCAAACCATAAATGTTCATATTTAAAAGGTCGAAGTTTATGCCCATTGCTATTAGTGCACAACAAGATTGGAGCATGGTATGAGGTACCTCTTGCAAGGGCCTTAAGAGTCAAGTTAGGATATTTGACTAACCAATGATGATTAACTAGAGCTCTATCTAATCTGCATAATATTATGGCTGCATTGGTCCTATTGTTACACCAAATATATCTTGAATCATATAGGGGTAATCAAATAGGCCTTGAGAGTGGATGAATTCACGAAAAATTCTAATGGATCTGGTCAGTTTAAAAGGTGCTCCACCTCTCTTATCCTTAGAAAATACAATACAATTCATGTCCCCAATTATCATCCATGGAGTGTCGTCAAAATTAAAAGATGCAAGGGATTGCCACAAGGAGTTTCTAATAGTAGGAATATTACTGGCATACACTGCAATTAAAATAAATGAGAAGTTTTATAGTGTAATTACCATATGAAGGAATTGGGAAGAGAAGGCAATCGGCGTTACCTGCGCACCATTTACATGCCACACAATCATAATACCTCTAAATGCCTCTGATCCTTCCTGAAAGCAACCTGTCTAGTTTCTTCCTAAACGACTAAGTACTTTGTTAGAATTATCATTATTAGTATGTGTTTCAAGCAGTACAATGATATCAGGATGATGAGTTTGAAAAAGATTATATAATTGTCCCTAACTTTACCTCGTAGAGCACCTCTACAGTTCCAAACTAGCATTTTAATCATAAAGAAAGTACTATAAGGATGTCATTGCCGCCTCAACAACACATGTCTGCACAGGAACGTAAATGTCATTTGTGATAATACCTTGATCATGAGCATGAGTCACTATATTGCAAATACAAAAAAGTCACAACATTCATATAAAATGTATGTGTGCCATTATTAGCGATTTTATCTTTCACCCTACAAAGGACCAAGGGAAGTTCCTTAGGATATATTTGGAATAAAGGAGAGAAGAGGAAAAAATAATGGAGAGTAAATTTGTTATCACGAAATTTGAGAGTAATAATTTTTACTTAGTTAAAAAAAGAAGATTATTATTTTTATTTTCTTTTAAATATATAATATATAAGATATTTTCTTTTCTTTTTTATCCTCCATTTTTCTCAATCTAAATATATCCATGTTGAATTCATGCTATTCCTTGATTTCATGAATCGGCGGGGCGGGGGGTAGTAGGGGTGTTCACGGATCAGGTTCAACCCAAACCCCGAATCGACTCGATAAGCTTTGTACGGGTCGATTTGGATCATATCGTGCCATTTTTAGTATGTAAATCCGATCCTATCAGATCCGTCCGAAGTCGGATTGGATTGGGTCGGATCGTTAGGTCACACGACCATTATTTTTTATTAACATTATATTTACTATTTATTTTAAAGCATAAAAAAATAAATATTTAACTATTTTATTATGATATATTTTAGATTTCAACTAATATTAAATTAAATCAAAACTAATTTATTAAAAATTGAAAAAATTGGGTCATCTTGTTGGGACGGGTCAAATTCACTTGGAATAAAATTTTCCAATATGTATTCGTCCTGACCAAGGTCGGATTTTAATCGACCAGATTCGATCCGGTCCGATAAAAAATTAAATTGATTCAACTTAGTTTGGATCGATTTGGGCGTACTAAATACCCCTAAAAGCAAGATGAGACACTTAAGAAAATAAATAAGAAAAAAATAACATTCCTCTTTATTACTTATTTTACAGTGAAAATTGAAAAGTAAAGCACCATGCAAACAACTATTAACTACAATATATATCAATTAATTTTAGGATTAATCCTTAATTTCTTTGTTCTTCCATCCGAACGGAGTTGCTTGGTACCATAACTTAGTGTTATTGGATCGGGGATAGTATATATAAGATTTTTTTTTTTGTAGTTCTTGTTGTTCAAATTAGTATGTGTTTGTTTCGGATAAAAATAGAAATTAATAATTTTTAATATATTTATTAAATAACTATCGAATTACAGTTATTATAATTATAACAATATAACATTACATGATTTATTATATTGCATGTATAGTTAATATAAGATTGCATTATGTATGCACCCTCCAAACTTTTATATTATTAATGTTTTTAAGTATTTTGTGTCGTTAGATTAAAATGATGCCGATTCAATGGTCCATATTTCGTAAATACACACTAATATATGCCGACATATAATTATTTATCATTGTAACGCTTAATGGCAGAGATAAATATGTGCTCATGCATGCATCGTGCAAATATTAAAAGAATATGTATTTAATGTGTGTTGTGATAACAATCTCTCTTTCCCTAATTAGTCAGCAAAATTTGATCGGAAAAATATTTACCTAGGTTGGATTCCAATTCCTGCCTATTTTTTTCTTTTGTTTTAAACCCAATGAAATTTTCTTTAGTTTATCATTTAACACTCCCCTATAATTTTTTTAAACCACTAATATTTAATTATTTTCTCATCTAAAATTTATCAATTTGAAATAAACTAGGTATTAAATCTGTTCAGCCTATTTTTTTTGAATATATGATTCTTTTACTTCTTGGAAGAAATGAGGTATTTAAAAAAAATATTATACAATCATTGTAGTTATATAACAATGTTATTTTGTTCAAATAGTATTTTGTTTGTTGTGAATAGTATTTTTCTTATGCAGTCTATATGAAGAAATAAGTACATATTTCATCTTATATTATTACTACTACAAAGATTACTCAAGTATAACATTATTAAGCAAATAATAAAATTCCATATATATATTAATACTAAAAAAATTATGATTATTTATAATTATTTCGTAAGTATTGAAGTGGGACGAAGCGACGATGTGTATACTATCCAACCCCTGGCCCATACCACATCATGGTCTTGGATCTCCATGAAAAAAAAAGTTTGGATAATCACATTCGTAAGGGTAATATTATAAGTTTGTATAAATAATATTCTAAAAATGATTAATATACGTGCATAATTATTTGTGTAAGAATATTTAAAATATAATAATAGATATTTGACTATGCATTTGTGATTTTTTAATAACTTAAATAGTGTATATATACATGTTTAATGAGTTGGATAATTTAAAAAATTATTGCATGTCTAACGATATATTTTCCAACCCTTAATTAGGAGAGATATCTATCATTAATTATCTCAATAATAAAAATCTTCAAATTTAAATAAATTCATAGCATATTTTGTTATTATCATTTGTTAACCACTAAATATATTTGTTTGCACCACTTTTAATGTTAAATAAAATAAATAATTCGAAAAAAAAGAAGAATGATCATGAAATTCTTAATTATGTGCTTTAGAAATATACAATGAGTAGATAACGATTAATTAGAAATTTTAGTTAAATATTACCTTTCATATTTAACTATTCTAAAATAATTCGAAAAAAAATATGGAGACAGGAACAAACTGCTTTCACTTTACAGTTTTCAAAAGTATTAAATGCCCCCGTTCAGTTTTGGGAATAAGACAAGCTTTTCTTTTTTTTTTATCTTATTTTCAAATAATTTCATGACAATGAAAAATATTTTATTTATTTATTATATTATAGCAAAAATATTTGTATTAAAACAATTATCTTTCGTGTCGTAAAATACTTCTCCATCTTTTTCTTCTCATTTTCTTTCTCCTTCTCTATCCCACCCAATCCACCCTTCCATCCAAACAAAGCATAACATATTACCAATATACATAATAAATATTACTAATTAATTTAGGTGGCAAAATTTTTGAAGACAATATTAGTGGACAAACCAGTGGATATTATAACTATATCATCTATTCCAACTGTATTTTTTTTGGTGTAACCACAAATTGTTAAAACTGTTTAGCTATATTTATGATAAAAAAAATTCTTCATAAATTATCACAAATTAACAACAAAAATAATAATTTGCAATTATTTTCGGCATCAAGTAATGTATAATGTTCACATATTCTCAAATGAGGAGAAAAAATCGTAGAATGATGTTTATATTTGTCGGGGGCAAATAAAAATGTTTAATGGACAGTTAAAAGATGACTCTGTTCCCCTAATAAATAGTGATACATGTTATATTAAAATATGATTATCTTTCCCTAATAAACGATGGTACATATTACGCTCAAAGATCAACAAATAATTAAGAAAAAAAGAACTTTTAATTCGAATCAACATTGAGTTTTAAATTCAAGATCTATGTCTTTAATATTATATTTAATTAGATGTACTAATAATAATTTTAAAAATTTAAATTGATAAAAAAAATATTATTTTTATATTTATATTTTTAACATTAAAACACCTATACAAAATCATATTAAAAATTTGAAAAAACTTCGTAAGTGAAAATTCCTCTCCGAAAGATATATAGGCATTAACAATTTTTTGTCCATATATATATATATATATATTACTTTCTCAAGCCGCTAAAAAGATGTTCATCCTTTAACCACATCTAATTGACATAATTAGTCGATATAATTTTATTATATAGTCAACGAGAACTAATAATTCCAAAAGTCATAAATTTAATTAATGTTTATCGTTTTACTTTCGTCCTATATTAATAACTTCGACATTGATGAGTATAAATAGAAAAAAAAATGTTCAGGATTGGATATATAATTTTACTCAAAAGATTGGATATCGTTTATTTAATTTATCGAATTGCCCAATTCCTTTTATATTGAAATCTGATTTTTGTTTTATCGTCAAATATTCAGAATTCAGAGTCCTGATTCTACTGTTTTGAAACCAACATTTGTTTTCTTTTTTTTCATTAGATATTTTTTATTTTTTCTCCATCCTATCTCATCTCTTATTTTTTCTTTTAATTAACTTTTAACTTTAATTATTTAAATATTAAATTTTATTTTTAAGTAATAAATTTTAACTTTATGCTAACTTAATAATAAAATTATAAAATTATTAATACTTTTATGAAAATAATTTATTAATATTTTTTTTAAAAAATTGTATAATATTTTATCATATTATAATGAGATTAATCGAGCTCGATCAACCCGTATCACACCGTAACGGATTTGGACTGCTGCAACTCGACCCGAAGGTGCACCATAACCGGCTTTCCGAATATTCCAGCGGCCATCACTATTATGCGCCCGTGACCTCCACGTTATCGTGCGCCAGATTTCTCAGTGCCTTATAAAATCTCTAGAAAACTTTTTTTTTTTAATTTTTCCCCTTCTCTCTCTTCGTTTTATTGGGCACAAAAACTGGAAAAAAGACTGGGATTTCTTTTGCCCTCTATTCGGCTTCGCGTCCTCGCTTCGTCGACTTCCTCCGGATCGAAACCCTAATCCGTTCCTACCGAACCCTAATTTTGTTCGGCAGATTTCCTCGGAGGAGAACGGCGAATGTGAAACTTGGACGGGCTTCTGTGACACCGGCGTCGGACGGTGTTTTATTTTTTCTTTTTGTTGGAACTTGGAAGGGTTCTGTTTGGCCGTAATCGTAGGGCAGTGGGTGGGAGCAGATGAAGGACCCGTCGGATCGGACCAAGGTCGTGGTGCGGCACTTGCCGCCGGCGATCTCTCAGTCGGCGGTCATGGAGCAGATCGACGATAGATTTGCTGGCCGTTATGATTGGGCGTGTTTCCGCCCCGGGAAGGCGAGGTAAGGGTTTTGGTCTCGTTATTTTGGTTGATTTGTTTATTCGAACTTCTTCTTGTTCGTTTCTGTCTGTTCCTTTTGAAGGAGGTAGGTTGTTTGGATAGAGTGAATAAAGTAGAGTTCTTGTTGTAAATTAATATATATGAAGATCTGTGGTACAGAAGGTATTGTCTTGTTGTATGGATATGCTTCTTTGCTCTTAATTATAGTGTTTTCTTCAGATTGTAATGTTTAGATGGTATTTGTGTTTAATTTGGTAAAATATGAGTTTCTCGGTACCAAAAGTTCCTTTTTTTGGAACTAGAGTTGTTCTATTATTTGTTAAAGACATTTCTTTCTGTCCGTATCAATGGTGTCTTATATTGATTCAAAATCTTTATTAAGGTGTTTGTTTTAGCTTGCTAAAATTTAAATGTTAGGATGTGGGTGCTTAATTTCCTTTCTCGATGATTATGTAAAACATATGCTTAATTCTCTTTCTAACTTAAATTTCGGATGTTTTGACTTTTGTCCTTAGTTTGCTAATATAAGATTTAGTGTTTGCAAATTGTAAAAACATTTCTACTATGCTATAGTTTCAGTCTTGTAAATCGTGATGATACTTCAAGTCTTTATTTCAAAACTCCTTTATTAATCCAACTTTATAGTTTTGGCACCATTTTTTATCAAGGGCTTGAGGGAAATCGAATTATTATTACTATTCGGTGCTTTGGATTAAAGCTCTGTAAAACAGTTACATTTTGCGAGTATTGTGGGCTTAGTCTTTCCAAAAAAGAAATATTGTATGCTTATATAAGTGCGTTGACAGTGCCTAAGGGGTTTAAGGATAAAAAATAGCATCAAACACTTTATTTGTCTTGGCTATACCATTCTGTTAACTTTAATGTTATTTTACCAAATAAACTATCACGCCACAAATGTTAGTGAAAGCATACCCTATGATAACACACAAAATTGATGGAAGTTTAGTTTTACCTAAACCTTTTATTTTATATTGTACGATGCATAAAATAGGGATGATTTAACAATTCTGTTAGGACATGTGATGTAATATGGCTGCAATTTCTCTTCTACTTTTTTTGTTCTTATATCTTATGTCTATTAGAAGGTGAGATGAACAGAATTAGCATATTGGTAGTAGGGGCTCATTTCTGTTCTGTAAAGAATCAAGTTTTGCCTTTGTATTCAAATTATGATGAATGCACTAGGAGGATCTTTGCATTATTTTATGATATTACTCACTGATTTCTGCAGCAATAGGAATCAAAGGCACTCTCGAGTTTATCTTAATTTCAAGCGGTCAGAAGATGTTGTCGAGTTTGCTGAGTTTTTTGATGGACACATATTTGTTAATGAGAAGGGTACCTACTGCATTTTGCTTCATTTCTCAAACTTTAGCCTTTTCTGTTTTATTGTGCGATTTCAAAAAAAAAAATCATATTACATCTCATTGAGTTCAGAGGTCTCAACTGTCATATCACATTAGGGGTGTAACCTTTCTAATTTTTCTCAAATTACTTGTTTTAGTCTAGTTTACATATTCAGATACTTCTTGTAGTGTCACTGGTTCACATAACTGAGATTGTTTGCGAAATGAATACTACAGATCACTACAAAGTGTTCTTCGGAGATGGAGATAGAATGGAAATTAGAAAAGAGAAATACATCAGTGGCACGTCGTGGAATGACAACAATAGATTTATTCCCTATAATCATTGTTAATATCGGATTGTATTATCTCTCAATATTTTTCAGTCCTTGCAGACGGAGGTCAAATGAAATGCCATTTTTTGTTGAGAAATGAAATGCCATTGTAGGGTGATATAGGATTGTTTCAAGGCCCGAAAGAGGCCCCTGCCATTGTTCCATACTTAAAGAACTTTTCTTGACCTGTCATTTCTTTTGTCTTATGTGATATTTTTCTATAATTCCATTTAGGTGCTCAGTTTAAGTCTCAGGTAGAATATGCACCATCCCAACTTGTCCCGAAACCTTGGTCAAAGAAGGATGGTCGCGAAGGTTCTATAACTAAGGGTATGGAAGTTTATCTATTTCTCCTTTACATGCAAGGCTTATACAATTCAATATGCTTTCTCATAACTATCAATTTCTGGCTATTATATAGATCCAGAGTATATCGAATTTCTTGAGCTGATTTCAAAACCCGCTGAACATCTTCCCAGTGCTGAGATTCAGTTGGAAAGGAAAGAAGCTGAAAGAGCTGGTATGTTGACCGTTTGATACAGTATAAGGTGAAAAAAGAAGCATACAAGAAGATAAGAGAAAATCAAGGGACTAAGCAAGATAACTTCTTATCTTGGTATCTGTAGGTGTGACAAAGGAGACTATCATAGTGACTCCTTTAATGGACTTTATTCGGCAAAGAAGAGCTGCTAAAAGTGGCGCTCAGGTGTGTTTACCTGTAATTAACTGCATATACAAGTGCCTTCTTTAATCTTTTGGGGGTGAATATTGAGCTAATTTTTTTTAGGAAGATTATTGAGCTATTACAATAAGAAATAAAAGTATTGAGCTAATTCTGCTTGTACATCTTAGAATATTCTCATCTTTAGAAATTGTTTTCTCTTCTACTTAGAGAGTTTTTAGCTTTAACTTCGTCCTTACTGTTGCCTTGAAATTTGAACTAGAGGATTGTGTATTTGCTACTTACGCATTTTTTTAAATGCCTGGTAAGCATACCATAACCAGCATTATGGTATTTTTCTGAGGGCCTATCAACTAAGGTATTGGTTGTCTTAGTGTGTTATTACTTCTCTTTTATTTTTCTATATTTTGCCTTTGGACCTGACTTTGTTATTCTATAAGCTATGGAATGAGAACACGTGGGAGTCATTTGATATTTATTATGTAAAGATCTTGATGTGCACAAATTAATTCGAACCATAAATAATATACTGCATATATAAATGCTTCTAAAAAAACTGTATGTGTGTGCAGTATATTCATAGTCCTAAACTATGTGTATTGACAAATCTTTCAGCTTGTTTTTAACTCTGCCATAAGATATTTGACCATATGGTACTTAAATTTTGTAGGCGTACGGATGACTATGAATTGTGTAGCCATCCTTTCTTCCTAAAAAAAGAAAAAAAAAAGAAAATTGTGGGCATACTCTGCCAAACTTCCAGCTTTTACACCTATTACTTGTCTACATACTTCACTCCTCTACACTTAGTTGATGATGTTAAGTTTTCTTTTGCAGAAATCTGGTGCTAGAATTGGTAGAAAAGCTATTGGAGCTTCAACTAGCACTCCCAGTCCTAAAAGAGGTCTTAAACCTAGGGCCTCAACGTCTATGGTATGTCTTGATTTACCTATCTATTGTTTTAGTTGAGATTGGATTCTCAGGACATTTTAGGAGACATTGCCAATTCTTTTACATGAAAAGCCATTCTGGATATGAGTTTGGTTTTGCTCTTTTTTCCAAATTCTGACAGTAGCTTAGAGCTGTAGTATGCTGCACGCTTCTGAAATTTTTAGATTCTTAATTTTGTTGTTTTATAAGTACTGCAGCACATTAGTTTGCATCATACTATTTCTAGGATGCAATTTTCTTTGGCTATTCTTTGTTATTTTGTGCAATTTTTTGAACAGTTAGATGAACTTGCATCTGTAGCTTTCGGTGATGTATAATCTTTTCCTTCTTCCTTATCATTAAATTATTATTTTTGTTGTTTCCACTTTTAAATATATTGGTTTAAATCTATTATAATGTCCACTGTTCCAATGGATATAGATATGATTAGATCTGGGTGGTCTTGGGCTTGTTTACAATACAACCATCCTGGACCCGAGCTGTGTTAGCTCAAGTCTCAGGTGGATAGGACTCAATCTTTGGCTAGCTAGTTACGTGTGCCCTAGTACAATACGGATACCTGGCTGCTTGATAGATATCCTGACTCAATTGTATGTGGGGTACATATTCGAAAACTCAACCAGCCTTAGAAAAAATAGCCTTTGGCATCCCTTAGAAAAGAAACTTCAGCAAACTTTAGAAATCTTCGGTTACAATTAGACTTGGCATTCTTTTTAGAGAAAGGACCTCTAAAAAAATCTGTTAGACAGAAAAACAATCTAAAATGATCAATTCGGACCCACCCTCTCTCCCAATCCCTATGTTGGTTTGGGCTTGCATTTTCGGCTCCGTTTATTTTGATGAAACTAAATTCATAAGGAAAATGAATTCTTAGGGAAGTGAGTTATTGAAAAATAATTTATTTTCGTGTTTTTGTTAGACGATTATTAAATATGAAGGAAAGTGGTCTTGGAAATGTTGTAAAGCAATAAACTTTATGAGAGGAAAATCACCAATTTAAAAAGTGTAGTTTGTTTTCTAAATATTTAACTTATTTTTCTGGTCAACAGGAAAGTACTTTTTCTTCGAGAAAACAGGAAAGTATATTCCGGTTAACCAACCTTTTTTGTGTTACCAAAAAGCGGAAAGTGAGGAAATCGTTTTCCTGAAAAACACTTTCATCAAAACAAACAGAGCCTTCATTTCTATTCTAATGTCCACTGTTCCAATGGGCATATATATATGTTTAGGTCTGGGCGGTCTTGCTTCCCAAGCTTGCTTACAATACAACCATCCTGGACCATAGCTGTGTGGGTTCAAGTTTCAGGTGGGTAGGACTTAACTTTTGGGCTCAGTAGATTGCTATGTGTGCCTTTTGTGCAATACGGATATCCGGCTGCTTGATTGATAGCCTGACTCAATAGTATGTGGGGTACATAATTTGAAAAATTAACATTTATCAAACCCGCCCTAAAAAAGGAACTTTAGCAAACTTTAGAGATCTTTGGTTAAATTAGACTTGGGCATATCTTTTAGAGAAAGGACCTAAAAAAAATCTTTTAGACAGAAAAACACAATAGAAAATGATCAATTGGATTTGGACCCACCCTCTCCCAAATCCTATGTTGGGTTGGACCTGCATTTTCATCTTCCTGAGTGATCTGGGGCCAACTTGGTTATTTTGTCTGGCCTGTTCAGGAGCCTGTGAAGGTCCAGTTGACTCCTGGGCTTGACCCATATGATCTAATAAACACCTCCAGATTGTAGTCATCCTTTTCTTTTTTAAAAAAAACCTCCAGATGGATTATATAGATCAGATTTGCTGCAGGGAAAGCATCCAATACAATTTTCCTTATTAAAAAACATCCGATACGGATTTACTGCCACCTTTTTGTGTCATCTCCCACTATCTTTAATTTTCTTTTGCAGTTGGCCCTATTCACTGATAAATGTATTGGACAACAACCCTCTTTGTTCCTTGGATCCATCCTTGGTATGTTATCTTTCAATGTGAAAGATGAATCGTATATATATATATATATATATATATATATATATTTTATTTGTTGACTTTGTTACAAACATCATTATCATTACCTCTTTTTGCCAATGTTGAGTCATTTCTTGACTTTAACATTGATTATTGTTATTTGGTCATCTCATATTTATTTCTTGTAAAAAATTAGGCATCTCCTTGATCTCCATCTGCTATGGTACATGCAATGTAATTCTTATTTGCTTTAATTTGGACATGCTTCTTGCAGTACATACTGAAGGATGGCAAAGGAGGAACTGCAAAAGAGAAACCAACATACATCTTGGTGCCAAGGAGAGAAGATCAGCATTCTTTAGCAGATAAATCAAGTTTAACTTTGTCAGATGGAAAAGAGGCATCACAGAGTGAACTCGGTTGGTTTTGCTCAATTAACTGTTTGATGTTATGTTCTAATTGGCATCAGCTTTTGACTTTCTTCCACCTTTTGAATAAGTTCAATATACTAGACCAAAAAATTATGATTGACTTTGAACCCCCCCACCCACCCTCCCACCCACACACACAAATTGTAGTAGATGGATCTATGTTTTATACATTCTTTTGTGCTTGTTGTGCTGTGAGGTATCCTTAGCCTTGTATTTTCCAAAATAATTAATTATTATTATGATCAGTCTTTCAAATGATCAACATATTTTGAGTTTGTTTCCTCTTATTGGCATGCGATCATTCTTTTTTGTCCTCATACTTTTGTGCAACCATTCTTTTGACTTCCAATATCTGGTTGATTATTCACAGCTTCTGGGATTATTGCCGCTGGAAGGAGCAGAATTGTCCTTTTGAAGGGGAAGGAGAAAGAAGCTTTTGATGTAAATCACTCTCTCTGTTTTTCAAATTTTATGATACTTATAATTTTCAGTTTGTTCCATTATCCATCATTTTGTATGTTTCCGTGGTCAGATATCTGGAGGTGTAACACAACAACAGACTGTAGCATCCTCAGTTCGAAACTTGCCAACCTCAACGTCCAAGCATAACCCACGACTTGAGGTTAGTGGCAAAATTATTAGAAGTATACTGTCAAAGGAAGGTCGCCTGAATCAGTCACCTGCTGCTTCATCCAGCAAGTCTGAGCAACAAGCACATACAGTTAATGTGGATAGGGACAAGCGTCCACCTAGGCCTCCGAATCCGCGCTCGAGTTCAAAAGATCACATTTCGAGTAGCTCGTCATTTGCATCTACCATTTCTGATGTTGATGATAAAAGATATGCAGATGATAGGATTGCAATGAACCATGCACATGGTTCTGGCCCAAATGCTGATAAACATGATAAACGTCCTAGGAATAAAGATAGACCCGACCGGAGTGTCATCTGGGCTCTTCGTCGATCAGATAGATCTCAATATAATGATGGAGCAGTTTCCTCGACTTCTGAATCAACACGGCTCTCTGCAAATTCTTTGGATCATGTCTCCACTTCGCATCATTTAGCTTCTAAACTTGGCGAGGATGACTTAGTTAATCATAATACTAGTCTATCTCGTAATACTAGTTCAGAGGGTAGTTATGAATTAGGACAAGACGAAAGAAAGCATGATATACCTTTGACATCTAGAAATGATGACTTCAAATCCCATGGAGCCGGACGTGTCAGTATCAATGTTGTGGAGAATGGTTAGACCTTCTTCCACAAGCTGTTTCTAACATGTTTCTTTCTTTTCTTAAACTTCTCTTTCTTATGATTGATGGGTCTGGTGTAACCTTTCAGGTTCTCATAGGCATGTTGGTCGTCGTGGGCAAGCTCGTGGTTTGAAAGAAGTGGATAGCTCTTTGAATGTATCAGAGGGAAAAGTCCCAAAAAGAGGTTCCAGTGCCTATGGTTCTCATGAGGTGATATGTCAAAATGTTAAAGAATTAGCACTGGTTTATTGTTTTGTAATCTAAGGAACCTAGTTAACCTCCCTATTTGATGCGCAGAGACAAGTATGGATTCAGAAGTCTGGCTCAGCTTCATGAATCTTCGTGTGAAATGTAAGTTCTGTTATTCTGAATTTCATATAAACTTTGTTTATTTTCTAAATTTTATTGTGATCCAGTGTAGCTTATGCTTCTAAAAAAAGTGTTAACTTATGTGGGATTGTTCCCTTTAGTAAAAATGGAAAAGTACTGTGTGAGGCCTAATTTTGATAATGTAGTATTTGTTCCGAATCAAGAGTCATGTTCGTATACTCACCTAAAAAAAGAGTCATGTTCATACACAATGTTGTACAAGAAAGAGTTTTCTTTTCTGTCTTTCTGAATAGCACTTCTTTTCCGTTCTATTTTATTTAATCAGAAAATTTCTGACACCATACATTTTCTATCTTCAGTTTTGTCAGATTGTACCGCAATTTTGTGGTTTGAGGCTTAGCATACCCTTGCGAGGGCTGGCTACTTTGCTCAGGCAACATAATAAGATCCTTTTGGGTAACTCCTTTTAGTATGCTGAACTACAGAGAAATTGATGGACTGATGAAGAACCACAGAGATGAATCAGTATCATTGTGATTCACTCTATCTTGGAAGTCAATAAATTTGCTTATGACTGGAGAGTTGTAAAGATGAATGGATTGGAGTGATGGAGATTGCGAGGTCCGCACTTCTAAGTCATGCTGGTCAGGGTTTTGGATGATCAGTTGTCATTCCTGAATCCTTTAATCACTTTGCGTTGGCTAAGTTATTTTTAACAAGAAGAACATAGGATGTAGAGGTCCTTCGCGAGCATATTTTGCGGAAGTACAATGGAAGTTTTCCTAAGCAGAAGTGCTTGAAGGAAAATGTAAATATACTTGGTGAAAGGGCCAATGCTGCTGTTTTAGCTATTGTCTTTAGGTTTGAAAAATCTTCTCACCGCTCATAGCATTTATCTACTTGAGTTTGGGTAAATAGAAGTCGGTTTGTAATAGTAAGAGGCTCACACAGTTATTAACGGTATCCTGCCTTATCTGCGGCTGGCCCATTGAACTACAAATGTGGCCTCTGCAAACGGTGTGGGTTCTCGGTGTGATCTATGTCAATGGATTTAAATCTTGTTTGATATACGAAACCTAGATTCTGAAGCGTTGATGTGTAACTTCCGCCTGGCTAAATCGTTTTCATATTTGCCATTGAAATTAACTAATCTCCCTTTTCTTTTTCTGTACTTGAAGAACCTCAAACAGGAATGGGCAGTCTATTTAGTAATTACTGTTGTATTATAAGTATGATAACCATATCCATTGGGGAAAATAAATAACTATATTTGTTGCCAATTGCCGATCAAGCATCCTGATCAATCAAGATAGGGCAATTTTGAGATTGACCCTTTGAAACATGGGTATTATTTGAGATTGACCCTTTCTTTGGAAACAAAAATGCCCCGGAATTCTCAATCATTTATGCTTATATCAACTACGATTGGTGAGAATTATGGTGGCTTCGTATCTACTATTCATTGACATATTGATTTTGTTCAACATGGCGTTTGATTGAAGTAATTTTATATTGACCTTTTGTTTTAAAATACTATTTTTTCTATAAAAAGTTAAATGCGAAAGCACAAATTATATTAGGAGGCCAAAGTATTAGAAAAAAAGAACTATTGGATCTTTTTTTTAGAATGGAGAAGCACATAGATCCTTTATTCATTGTTTGGCTATCCAGATAGAAAACCAGGAAGGTTAGTAGCTCGAATTTATATATGAGATGGGCGATGGCTGATTAAATTTTTGATTAAAGAATGAGAAAAATAATAATTATAAATTTACGTTCGTTTTATATATTTAAATGATAAAGGTATTGTTCTAACTTTTTTATATATAATAAATAAAAGAGAAAAAAAGCGCCGTGCTCTCAACTCTTACACTCGTCACCTCCACCATCCGAGTCTTGCACGTAAGAAACACAGACAGAGCCATGCACCCCCGCAAGCCCACTGGAAAACTCGAACAATGGTGAGAGATACAACGTCCTCGGCCCCTGGTTTTCTCTTCTGCTTCAGTAGCTCAACGTTGGATCGTCGTCGAGATGTGTGCGCAGCTCACGGACGTGCGGAGCAAACCAGGTCGACTCCCCGCGCAGGCTCGTGCATAAATGAGGAAGCTCTCCTCTCTCACTCTTCTCTCCAAGTAAAACTAATACGCGTTCAAATAAAGCAATAGCGCCGGAGAGGAGTGGACTTCAACTTGACCGGCGATCTTTACTATTTTATTCTCTATTTTCGATTTGGTAGATGGTCTTTGTCTTCTGTAATCTGTGCTGCTTCACTTTTTAGCTGTTGGATTCGTGCGAATGATCTTGACAGAAGGATCTCAGTTTTGTTTCTTTGTATCACGTGGCAGTTTTCGTTTCACATCAGGAATCCATGGCCGCTCGCGCCGCATACGACGTCCACAGCATGCTGAGGTCGCCGGGCATCCGAGCACCGAAGGACGCAGGCAAGGACCAGCTCCGCAGAGGCCTGAGTTCATCGGTCGTCTCCTTCAACAACGTTCGATGGCGCGGCAACGGAGTTGGCACGTCGCTCGGTGCTCCGGCGAAGCCGCTCGTATCGTCTCGGCGGAGTTCGGCGACCTGCAGGTCGGAGCACATCAATGGCGATCCCCATGTGTCCGCCTTCGCCGGCAGCGGAAACGGCAAAACCTCCGGTATGGAAACCATTTGAAAATAAAAAAAATTGTACTCATTCTTTATGTTTACTTGATTGTGCATGTTTCGTTGGCAGAGGAGAGGGTGGCGGTGCTGGTCATTGGCAGTGGTGGGAGGGAGCACGCACTCTGCCATGCGATGCAACGATCTCCGACCTGTGATGCCGTCTTCTGCGCCCCCGGTAATGCAGGGATCTCTCAGTCCGGGACTGCCACCTGCATTCCTCACCTCGACATAACTGACAGCGAAGCTGTGATCTCCTTCTGCCGCTCCTGGCGAGTTGGACTAGTGGTTGTAGGTCCTGAAGCTCCATTGGTCGCCGGCCTTGCAGATGATCTCCAGAAAGCCGGCATCCCTACCTTTGGCCCCTCGGCGGAGGCAGCGACGCTGGAGGGCTCAAAAGACTTCATGAAGAAGCTGTGCAGCAAGTATAACATCCCTACAGCTAAAGTGAGGACATGTTCTTCTGATTTAAATCAGTTCATGACAACCTTTGTTTTTTTTCCATAATTTGCATTGATGCCTGCAGTATCAGACGTTCACTAATCCCTGTGACGCCAAGCAATATGTCAAGGATCAAGGTGCACCCATTGTCATCAAGGCTGATGGATTGGCTTCGGGGAAGGGGGTCACTGTGGCCATGAGTTTGCAGGAGGCATATGAAGCTATAGACTCCATGCTTGTCAATGGTGCTTTTGGTTCTGCCGGCTCACGGATCATTATAGAGGAGTTTCTCGAGGGAGAGGAGGCTTCTTTCTTTGCTCTGGTAGATGGTGACACTGCCATACCTCTTGAATCAGTACAGGACCATAAAAGAGTTGGCGATGGCGATGCAGGGCCAAATACCGGCGGAATGGGGGCGTACTCCCCTGCACCAGTAATAACAGAGGAGCTCCAGACGATCGTTATGGAATCAATAATTCTTCCTACAGTGAAGGGAATGGCAGCTGAAGGCTGCAAATTCATTGGCGTGCTTTACGCAGGGCTTATGATTGAGAAGACATCAGGCCTCCCTAAGCTTATTGAATACAATGTCCGCTTTGGAGATCCAGAATGCCAGGTTTGTGCATGAAATGTTATGCAATTATGAACACGTTTAATGTATCTGTTAGCATATGCTTTCAGTGCTCAATTTAATGGACATGCCATGTCTGCCTGCATGAACAGGTGCTCATGGCGCGGTTGGAGAGCGATCTGGCGCAAGTTCTGCTTGCAGCTTGCAGAGGGGAGCTCGGCAAGGTGACACTGAAATGGTCACCGGGAGCTGCAATGGTGGTCGTGATGGCTAGTGAAGGGTATCCCGGAGCTTACAGGAAAGGAACAGTGATAAGAAACATAGAAGAAGCGGAGATGGCGTCTCCAATGGTTAACGTCTTCCACGCAGGCACCGACCTCGACGCGAACGGCAACTTCGTGGCCGTCGGGGGCCGCGTGCTCGGGGTCACGGCCAAGGGGAAGGACATTGAGGAAGCGAGGACAAGAGCTTACGACGCCGTCGAATTGGTTGACTGGCCGGAAGGATTCTTCCGGCGTGACATCGGCTGGAGAGCGCTTCTTTGCCCTGACCGTTGACAGGCTTGAACTTGTCGTCATCATGCTCAGAAAGAAATGGCTGTAGATGCACTCGTTGACTCGAGTCATCGTGCAATCTTTGACTGTACAATAATTGTGTAGTTCATTTGATGAGTACATGTAAAACCTCTTTAGACTCTAAATTTCGATTATTAACATCATCGAAAGTAAAAATAATATTTTTTTAATTAAATTAATAATTTCGAAGTTCGAACTAGAGACAAAGTCAATGTAATTGGTAATTGGTATTCTCCTTAATTAAACTTATACTATTGACAATACTGATCTTATGAATTAATCTTAAGGGTCCATGCAAGTAATGCCAGATTATACAGATGCTACTTGAGATAAATCAAATTGGTTGTGAGAGTCATTTGGCAATGGAAAAGAAAAACTCATATGCGTAAATTCTGCAGCAAAATATGGCAGTAGAGCCCCACTAGGAACATGATGCAGTCATACCTCGAACTGTTCAGCTACAGAATTAGACGAGGGGAAGATAAAAATTGGACGATGGTTAATCGTATCAGAGTTCAACAGTTGTTTCAGCTGCGTGGATTTCGGCAGATACTGTTTGGCTTTTGTACCATGTTACAGTTAACATGGACTCGGAAGAGAAGAGACACCAAACTCTTTGTTTTGCCAGCGATTGTGAAGTGAAGTACTTGATGATCACTGACACTGCATAACAGATGCACCAACACTTTGATGGAAAATGACAAGTCTGCATACAACAGTGAAGAAGATCCAGTTTTCTTGTCCCATTTGACAATGGAGTGGATTTGCTTCTCCTCTCTTCATGCCTTCCCCTTATCAGTCATCTTCCATCGTCCTGCACAAATCATGGAGTGATGAACTGATCATGAGAGGCTTACAAGTTTGCATCATCCTTTATCTTTTTTGTGGGCCTGTGTTCCAGGACATGCGCCTGTGCAGCAGTGCAAGTGTGGTCATGGCGCACAGCACCGGGTTCATATTGTTTTTTTGAGAAAATTGAAGGTGGGCAGTTGAGTACACGCCACCCCACCTACCACTCCAGGACATAAAAGTGCTTAAGTGCTGGTTGGAAAACAACTAATGGACTCAGGCTTCAATTTCCTGCCTCATGTTTGTCTGTCTCTGTAGCAGTGTTGCAGAACATTGAAAATAATAGCACATTGCATTTCCCAAGTTATAAAATGGTAATTTAAGTAGTTAATGATGTTTTGATCAAAGACTAACAATGTAGTGAATGAATACTTTTTTTAAAGAAATATTATTTTGAGTGTGCTGTACTATGGACTAATCTGGTCAGAAGAATTAAATTTTGATTAAAAAATTGAATTCTATTATATTAAATTCGATGTGCAATTCTACAAAAATAATAATTCTATATTTATATTTAAAATATTTAATCTACCATCATCAATTATTAATAGTAATTTTAGGAATGACAAAACTCTCCGAAGGTCGAGAATCTCCGCGGGATATCTCCGATCGGGGTCCTCGACTTTGGGAGTTTTTTCCTCGTGAGGACGGGGATGGGCGTACTCCCTTCACACTCTAATTCGGAAATCGAGATGGGAAATGTTGCCCTCTCCGCGAATCCCTGATGGGCGCGCGCATATATATATTAAAATATTTTAAAATTAATTATATCAATATAAAATTATTTAAGTAGTATTTATTACTATTTCATCATAAATAAAAATGTAATATATAAAAATATATATGTATAATATAATATTTTATAAATATTATTTTTAATGATTTTGTATTTTTCTTTTTTAAAAAATTATTTTTCCTAAACTTTGGGAATGCTGTCTTTGCGGAAGTTCGAGGATATGTAGGGACGAGAATGAGAAATTTAATTCTCGCAATGGGGATTCTCGATGGAGGTGGGGACGAGGACGGGATGACGGAGTCGATGCGAAGGATATATCTTCGCTGAACAGGGACGAGTGACATCCCTAAGTAATTCAGACGTCGATTAGGAAAAAAATAGAAATTTTTATTATAATCAATTACTAAGATGAAATGATGTTTCAGAATCAAATTGATAGCTGAAGTTGGAGAATGGTGACCTTCTTCTTCACATCTGCCAACTGTTGTCAGAAGTTACTCATTTCCACAAGTTTGGCGCTGTTTAACTCTCTGTTAACCACCACCAGGACCATTTATTTCCTTTTGGACAGAAAAGTTGGTGACGGTTGATGGATTCATTATCCAAGATCCCAACTTTAATCCTTTAACAGAAACCCATATCAATGCCATTAAATCCTGCTTTATGATCCATGATTCATATGAACATTTTATTTTTAAGGAGCAATATCTTCATAACGAGTTCACTATTATAAAGTTTTTACTGAACATTGTTGTCTTTTATGTCTGTAATCTTTGGCTTCGGGTTACATGCGACGATGCTTTGTTGGTTTGTTTGACATTTCTGCAGAGCGAATCTAATGGTTGCGGGCGAAGGCAATCCAAACAAAAGTGACAAGGGCGTACGTGTACCTGTCTGTAAAAAAAGTCAGAGGGCGCTGACGTCACCACACACTCCGAGACAGACATCAAATTGACTGCCCATCACTTAATTTGACCAACCAAAACCACCAATCAGACAGATCAGATCAGCATTTATCATATCACCCAGAAGCGGAAGAAGTAGAGGGGGGAGAGAGAGAGAGAGAGAGAGAGAGAGAGAGAGAGAGAGAGAGACTCCTAAATTTCATCTTCTTTAGGCTTGCAGAGTCCTTTGATCCTTCAAAGCAGCGATCTTTCCAAGCTTTTGGAGCGCCCGGAGAGGAGATCTAGGGTTTCTCGGATCTTAGTTCATAGCAATGTTGCGATTTTTGTCTTAAAAATTTCATCTTGTTCATCGCAATGGGCGAAGGCGTCTGGTGGCCTTCTTTAGTTCCAGAGAGAATCTGGCAAAAAGTTTGAATTTTGATCTGCTGGAGGGTTTCTAATCCATGCCCTTTCTTGCATTCTGGTGATTTCGTGGTTCCAAACAGAAATTGGCAAAGAATGTCGAGGGCTCGTTTTCTCTTGTTGGGGTGATTTCAGCGGAATTTGATTAAACGTTGGGCCTTCAATCTGATCGTTTCTTTTGCTGTGTTTTGCTAGCGGTTTCTTTTGTCGGTTGTTCCGAGCAGAATATGGCAAAAAAGTTTCAATTTTGAGCTGATGGAGTGCCTGTAGTCTTCTCCTTTTCAGAGAGCTACTGCGATTTTAGTTGGTTGAGCAGGAGACTTTGATTTCGTGGTTCTGGTTATGCTTGAGAAATGGCCCTCAAGGCCCCTCCAAGGAAAGCTGCGGAGATTGCAATCAGTTCGATTGGATTAGGATATGATGTAGCAAATGATATCAGCCTCAAGTACTGCAAGAGGGATTCTCCGGATCCCTGCTTGTTGGAGCTCGAAAAGCACAATGTTCAGGATATCATTCTTCCCGGTGGACTGTGCATCCCCAACGTCTCTCGATCAATAAAGTGCGACAAGGGAGAGCGAATGCGTTTCAGATCTGATGTTCTGCCTTTTCAGCAGGTATTGCTATCCCTTTTTGTTATTGTTAGCTGCTGTACCGCTTTGAATTTTGCGCATTAGTAAGTAAACAACACATAATAATTATGTTGGATGTATCCAGGCATAAACCAAATGTGGTTGTTTGGTGATGATTTGTGAACTGATCTCATGAACATGTCATATACAATTTCACCTATTTCATTAGACCACATTGTCATATGAACAATGGTCATATGTTCACCTTTAGCTTATGAATGTCTACTGATTTTGGAAATATTATTGGCAACAAGATACTTGGCATTTGCATCAATTTTTCTCTTGACATCCTGAGCATTCTTAGATTTCAACTTTGAGAAGGATGGAGGTGCCTCCTTTTATGCAATACCGAGCAACTAAATGGACCTTCTTATTTATTTGACAGAAAGAGTGATGTATCATGTCATGACTCCGGAATTCTCTGGTGACTGCCATTAGCTTGAAGTTTTATTTCAAGGATCTGTCGGGCTTGTCATTTAAGAGGAGTCCATAGTGAATCTACATATCAAGTGATGTCTAGATGTATTTACTCCACTTTTCAGAGTAGTGTTTATTCCATTTGAAACTTGAAACTGTTTCTGTACCCTGATTCTTAACAGGAAACTTATCAAGGGTTAACATAAACATATAGCATAACAAAATTTAGTGAATATGGTGTCTCACCTAATAGTCTCAAGTTTCAACTTTAAGATAAGCCAGTCAGGTTTTAAGTTTTACAATACCCCAGACCTTATATCGTCGAATGATACATGATACACTTCGTCTCCCCTTGAATTGACGTGCTCGGAGATCAATTCAAGAAACAGAATAAAAACCAACAGGAGCATCAAAAGCTGGCAATAACCAAATAGTATCTTGTTTTAAAATGAGAAAAGAGAAACAGGAATACGAGTGCACCAGAAAATAATTTGGACTATCTTTAACTTGAAGTAATTATGTCATTCTTTCAGAAAGTACCTATGTATGATAGAACTCATTAGGCGCCATTAAAATTTTTATCCATGCATTTTTGAGAAATTATACATACAAATTACAGAAATTCCTTGACATTAATCTCTACACCTAATGTGTCTTATGCAGATGTGCGAGCAATTCAACCAAGAAATATCATTATCTGGAAAAATTCCATCTGGCTATTTTAACAACGTGTTTGGATTTTCTGGATCTTGGCAGAAAGATGCATCAGCCACCAAAGCTCTTGCTTTTGATGGATGGTTCATTACTTTATACACTCTTGCACTGTCAAATTCTCAGATTTTTCTTCGTGATCATATTAAGCAAGCAGTCCCGTCAACATGGGATCCTGCTGCTTTGACAAGGTTAAAATTTTCTTTTGTATGATAATGCTTACTGTATTAATCTCTTTGATAGGAAGGGACTCGAAAGCTGATTAGAATGCACATATTCTTATCAGTGACTATTTATATATTCATCTTTGTCTTAATGGTTAGCTTACTAGTTTTGTGCACATTAAAAGATTTAGCTTTTCTAAGTTTTGATGAGTATATCTCAATAAGTGCTACTTTTCTCTCAAATTTTATCTTCTTTTTTTGAGAGCGGGATCTCAAAGTTCGTTTCATTGTGAATCTAGGTAAGGATTTCTGGCTATGTTCACTGTAGTCCAGTTAATTGTTGAAACTTGAAACCTCAATTCTTAAGCACCCTTTCTTGCACCACAGTTTCTTTACCATATAATTTTTTGAAAGGAAGTTTCTTTACAATATGTAAAATCTCCAGATGTATAACAAACAGTTAACTTATATAATTTAACACATTTGCAGATATCACCAATGTAAAATTTAATTGGTATGTTTATTACTGTACCAGGTTTATTGAAAGATTTGGCACCCATGTAATCATTGGCTTAAAGATGGGAGGAAAGGACGTTATTTATATCAGGCAGCAGCACTCGTCAAATCTCCAGCCTATAGAAGTTCAGAAAAAGTTAAAGGAACTGGCAGATAAGAGATTTCTAGATGGGAACGGACATTACGATATGACCCCAAAAGAAATGCATGGTGTTGAAAAGGTCCCTTTCTGCTTGCACCGTGTTATTGGTTTAATTATCTACTGAAAAACATCATTAGTCTGGCATTAGCATTTTTTGTGTTTCTTTTCTACCATTATGTTTCTTCGTTGTGCTCATTTATATGGAAGTTTAGGTTATCAACATTGTGTTTAGTGAGTAATGTATTTTAATTTTCAACAGCAAATGAGATTATTTTATATATAGTTAACTAATTGTTGCAAGATTAGTATATTCTGTTGGAAATCACAGGGACATTTTCCACCACCTTTTGCTACCACATTATGTCAGATGTTATCAAGATGCTAACTTCATTTGTTGAAGTGCGTTTAAGTAAAATTTATTGTGTTCGGTGTGTATATATTGCTAAGCTAGCAGTGGTGAGCAACAATTATCTATATTAAATCCAAAATTTGGAGTAGATAGTTTTGGTCACATTTATGGGTTAACCCCTTTTGCGCTTCATTCTTCCTGTTATTTGAAAGTTTTCTTAAACTTTTCTCTCCCAAACATTCTCTTTAATTCTTATATTCTCTCAAATGAGAAGTTTCAGATTTGATATCTGCCTTCAGTTCTGCTAGATGTTAGAAATTAAAAGTTCTTTTGTCAACTTTGAACCAGAATGGGTTTGTGATTTAACTTTTGGTGCTATATGTTAGCTGTTTTAGACAATATTGTAAAGTTTTCTCTAGTTTGTATTTTTTTTATATTACTAACATGTGCCCTTCAAATACTAGGATGGGTTTTATGGTTTTAGGATTTCAATTATTTATGCCTCAAAAAGTGTAGGAAACACGCAAAAGATGTTGTAGTTATGTATATTAGGCCGGGTAAAATGTAAATACTAGCAGAGAATCAAAACAGTGCAAGCCATTCATTATTTTGGTGAACTTTTGCAAATCATTATACCAGTTGAAATAATAAGTGCAATTCTCTATGTCTTGTTCACTCACCAATGCATAGGAAACGAAAATTGCTTACAGGGACTTCCCCCTGAGCTACATGACACAATACTTGCATGTTCGTATAAAACAATCTCAGTTACAACTGCTGTTTTCTTTCTCATTTTCTGATTCATAAACCATCAATTCTGACACCTCTTCTGCTATACCATCCTTTCACTTGATATGTAAATTGATTTTTCATGCAGCTTGAGGGTAGAGAACAACGGCTGAGATTTGCAGAGTCTAGTCCATCAAGCTCATACTCAGGAAAAGAGGTATCCTCGGTTGCTGATTATGTTATACTTCCCAATTTGTTTTCTCAGAAGTATTTAAATAACCAAAGTTGGGCTCATCTTACGCATCCCTACTGTTATAATTTCCAGGACATTTTCAAAATATTTAAGCGAAGAGGGGGGAAAGATATCAAGGGATTATCTCACATTGAGTGGCTGGAGACTGTCCAGTTGGAACCTGATTGTATCTCGATGTCCTTTTTGCCAATTACTTCTCTCTTGAATGGAGTACCTGGTAGTGGATTTCTAAGTCATGCAATTAATCTGTACTTGCGATGTAAGTCCCACATTTGATTTGCTACTTTTTTACTATTATCACATATGTGTATTACTGATTTTAAGTAATTCAGTTTCTATTTCAATTTTCTCGGAAACAACTTTTGTCTTATAAACATCCATATTGTTGATGTTCCATGAGCTCATATATCAATTCCTGGGTGATTGATTCTAGGTGTGATTACGATTATTGTTTCTTGCTATGTAGAGATGAGAGATGACAATCCGCATAGAGATTAATACATATTTCGTGTGCCTGATGGAAAATGCATGGTAAAACGTCAAAGCTGATAGTCCTCAATCAATCTTACATGGACACTAGACCCATGCATTGCAATAAGCTAAAAGATATTTTCATTCATTAGTATATAATAACAGGGTTAAATGATGGTGTCAATCCAAAAGGGTTTACACATGTAAACCTACGATTCGATCTCATGATGGATCTACATGCGTATTTTTTGGGGGATTTACATATTCATTTTATCCATAATAATATTTTTAATTAAATTAAATCCAAATTTTATAAATCGATACAAAGTTTCTTCTGTACTTCTGCACCTGTTATGCATATATTCTTTTTGCTCTCTTTTTGAGTACTCGGATCCATACTGACTAACTCTCAGGCTGAGATATGACTGAAAGATTGCCCACATATTCATAAAATGTCGTGCATTTTTGTTGGTCATTTTGTTGCATTTTTAAGGTATGCAAGAAACTGAGAAGTACCCACTGACAGTCATGTACACATTGGTATTTAACTCAGCATGATATTCTCAGCTTCATTCAATAATTAAACAATCATGGTTTCCCAAGCTTCTGCTGATGTATATATCCATTAAATAATCGAAAAGATCTCAATACTCAGTTTTATATATTCTCTTACAACTTTGACTTGACTTGTATATTCTTTTGACACCACACATATCTATATATACATAGATGACTAGACAACACTAGCCATCCTTTTGCCCCTCAAAAAAATAAAAAAAAACCCAATTTATCATCAGACTTGGAAACTTGTCAATGATAATGGAATAAGCAATATAAGTATTACATTATTTTAAATTTTGCTTTTTCTGCTTCTTCGTGATGTGATTTTAATTAAAAACATTTTCTTTGCTTATTTCAGATAAACCACCTATCGAAGAACTTCATCATTTTTTGGAGTTTCAGTTACCGCGACAGTGGGCCCCTGTTTACAGCGACCTTCCTCTTGGTCCTCAGAGGAAACAAAAAAGTAGTAGCTCATCTCTTCAGTTCACCTTCTTGGGGCCGAGACTTTTTGTTAACACCAGTATGGTAAGACTCTTTTGACTTGTTCCTATTAATTTTTTATCTATAATGTTTAAATGCTATCTTGGATTTTACTTCTCAAATAATTACCTAGAATTCTGCTGAAAACAATATTCATATGCAGATAATATTACTTAATTTAACTAACCCTCAATTATGCATGTTCAGAAATTTTCTTGCCATTAAGGATCAGCTGCTTAGCAAACTAGTGCCCTTTATAAAGGTGCTTCTTCGTGGAGTTTCAACATTAATTTCTTTTCTTAAACCACTTGGGATGATGGCTATTTTCTCTACTGACCTTCAGTAAGGATATCATTGAGTTTCCAAAACTCATACAGATGCCCATCTCTAGTAATTTGCGTTATTTTACAATATGATCTCCGAGTTCCCTTTTTTTATATAGGTTTTCTTTTGCTTTTGGAAATATCACATCACATGGACAGTCTTTTCTAGCATCTCGTCTATCCATCATTGTTCATGTAGCTATATGCTATAGAGATTGCCAACATCCTGCTCTATTTGGATGCTGAATAGAAACTTCGGGACAATTAAGAGGATTGACATCATTTTTTTAAGGGAAGAGGATTGACATCTGGTCATCATTTAGAAACTTCGGGAGAATTAAGAGGATTGATATCATTTTTTAAGGGAAGAGGATTGGCATCTGGTCATCATTTTGTTGAACTTTGGGTCACCAATTGATTTAGATAAACCTCAAATAAACTTAGATCTTAGTTAATATATTGTTCTCAATCTAGCAGTTCAGTCGGGGTGTTATGCTACTCAGTGAGACTATTTCAATATTAAGCCAAGCAACATTTTTGCTTCTCTTTGTAGTTGTCATAGTATGGATTCTGTTAAACTAGTTTGCCTGCTCAAGTCACCATATGACCACAGAACAGTACTTCCCTTTGTTTCATTATTGGTGTATTCCATAAGGATATTCTTTTAAAAAATGTGTAGAAACTTTCTCCATAACATTACATAATATTCTTGCTACATATTGTTTAGCACAATTTGTATGGAAACTCCTATTCCTTTCACTCGATAAGCAGTACAAATCTATGTGCGGCAACATGATGCAACGCTGTAATTTTGCTTACAATATATACCATTTGAAGTCTCATAATAATTGGTCATGCCATATATTGTATGCATCTAAATCAGTCATGCTGCAGGTTGATGCAGGCAAAAAGCCAGTTACAGGCATCCGGTTGTACCTCGAAGGGAAGAGAAGTAACAAGTTAGCAATCCATCTCCAACACCTGTGTTCTCTTCCTCAAATTCTCCAGCTTCAAGAAGATCCTGCCCGCTCCAGCAGCGAGTCATACGACCATAAGTGGTTTGAGCCTGTCCAATGGAGGCACTTTTCTCATGTCTGCACAGCCCCAGTGGAGGTTGATGATGATCTTTCAATAGTTACTGGGGCTCAGTTGCATGTTGGCTATCATGGGCTCAAGAAAGTTCTCTTTCTCCGCCTCAAGTTTTCGACTGTTTCGAATGCTGCATTATTCAGGAATCCAGAATGGGAAGGGTCTCCAAACCTGGGTCAGAAGTCTGGTGTCTTGTCAACACTGATCAGCACTCATTTTACATTTACCCAGAAGCCTTCCCCTCGCCCTCCGGATGTGAACATTAACTCTGCGATTTATCCAGGCGGCCCACCGGTGCCGGTACAAACTCCAAAGTTGCTAAAATATGTCGACACAACTGAGATGGTCCGTGGTCCGCAGGATAGCCCTGGGTATTGGGTGGTCTCAGGTGCCAAGCTGCATTTGGAGAGAGGAAAGATCTCATTGAGGGTGAAGTACTCGCTTTTAACAGTAATGCTACAAGATGATGAATTATAATGAGAACAAGGAGGAGGGAGATTGATGAACAGTGGCGTTTAGCGTTCTATGTAGATGAACAATCTTTAACAGAGTTTCTTTCCCTGAAAAGAAGGAAAACACTACCGGAGTTTTTGTAGTGCATGATTGTAACATATCTTGCTATAATTGTATTTTGTGTTCTTCACTTTCCATGTACATCATTTTGGTTTCTGTAATGCTCATGCTTGCTATTTGCTGAGGTCGTTTCTGAATCTGTTACTTCCATCCTAAATATTTTAGAGAGAAAAATGAGAAATAGTAACCTTTTGAATGAAGAGACATGTTGCACCTTCTGCTTCTATAGCTAGAATTTAAAACATTCGAATATTATGAACATTAGAACTTCCATCCAGTTGCCAGTGTCAAAATTATAATTGTTAAGAATATAAATAGTAAGTGTCATTTAGATTCAGCATAAAGTTCGAATTAAAAAAAATAACTTTCTTTCTTAATAATTCTCATTTTGGGTTGGACTAAATTAAAATTGGGACATGGTTTCACGAGCTGCTTAAATGTGTCTTCACTCGGCTTGACTCATTCATCATTGTTAACTAATCTGAATGTATTTTCTTAAGATTTTTATTCTTAGAGAAGATCTACATTTGTGTGCTTTATAGTAGATCATGTGATTTATATTAAATAGCAGTCAATTACTTAAAAACCTTCTTCTGCTCAAAGGAGGACTAACTGTTTATCCTATGCTTATTCTTAGATTAAAGATGTATATTTTTTTAATAATAACAACTACGTGATGTGCGATAATAAATTTTTAGGCCATATGATTGGGCCATCAAATAGTCATCTCATCATCAATTTTATTTTTTTTTCTTTTAAACACATTTAAAGTTCAAAAAGATAACTTTTGCATTTATCCAAGTCCTTCAAAATAACCAGCAGCTTATAATGATACTGATCTCAAACCTTTTTATTCCAACTATGCATGAAATTTCTTTCAAAAAACAACTCTAAAATTTTTCTTGTAAATACTTAAAAAATGCTGAATTTAAAAAAAAACTATTCTTGAGTAATAAAAATAAAAAAAATCATGTTGGTTTGATTAAAATTATGCAGTTGTTCATTTATTATTAAAATTTAGAAGGTAACAGTTAAAAGATGTTAATTTTGTAATGGACAACATAGAGAGAGGTATAACTATAAGAGTCAGATGAGGAAACTTTTTGGTTCACAAATTAAATCTTTGTCAAATTTCCTTAAAACCTGCAAATCCAAAATCTGTTCGTCTCGCGCTTCCAGTCGAATAATCGCACTTTGGATCTCGGTTGGAATGGATGCGACGCCGGCTCCGGCGGGCGAAAAATCTCCGGCGGGTCCCCCGCCGAGTGGAGCCGGAAAAGATGCCGGAACCGAAGGCGCGGCCGCGGAGTCCGGCGATCCCGAGTCCGACATCGAACGTTTCCGACACCGTGTGGACGAGTGCATCTTCAAGGCCGATGAGGTGAAACGAGGAATAAAGAACCTTTCTTTTTTATGTTTCGGATGGCCAAATTCGCCCTGTTTCACAAGGAGAAAATTGAGAAAGATCTTTCCTTTTTCGTGTTCGTTTGCGGAGTAACAATTGAAAGAACATTTCTTTCTGATGGTGTGCAGAGAAAACAGATTAGATAAACCCAATCTTTTGGTGAAGAAAATTGTTCAAAAAGACTGTTCTACTTGATGTGTGATGATATATTTGTTTTTCTTTGCATTTTTGTTGGCAATTGCAGCTGGAGAGGAGGGTGAATGAAGTTGTGGAGTACTACGCGAACAAGAAGCATCCAAACAACTCGAAGGGGAGCTCAGCTGGTAAGAAGGAGAAGGAGAAGGAGAAGGTGGCCGGACACAGTAATAACATCAGTGCTCTCCAAAGCAACAGCGGAGGCAAGGTCGGTGGGAAGAAGCCGTCGCGGAAAGAAGTCATCTGCACCAGCACGAAGAGAATGAAAGAGCTCATGCGGCAGTTTGGTACCATACTGAAGCAGGCAAGTCTATGAGTTTCCAGTCCTCTATGGAATAATGGATTAAATTTGTTCTACAATTTCAGAAAAAAGTACCATAGCTACTAATTGAGAATCAGTAACAGGTAAAGATTGTCTGCTGCAAGATTCTCTGCTAATTTTGAGTTATAATTTTCCTTTTGATGTCAAGTGAACAAAGAAATATCAATTACGACTGAATTTTACTGTTCTCTACATATTCTTCTCTTGTATGGTAATCTGCACAGAGGCGAGTCAGAACCATCCTTGATAGTTGATACTGGTTCATGTTATACTGAGCAATTAAACTTTTCATTATGAGCAGTCTTATGAACCCTTACTCGTGTATGGTTGCCACAAAAACTTTTCATGTGGCAAGTTACATGTTTCTTGTGAATTCATCTTCTTTCACTCTTCTCCTAACATGTTTCCGTTTTCTTTTTCGATATACACTAGATAACAGCACACAAGTGGTCCGAACCATTTATGAACCCTGTTGATGTTAAAGGTCTTGGTTTAGATGACTATTATGAGGTAAACTTCTAGCCATTACTATGGTTTATCATTTGCCTATTTATATGGTATATGGTGGTCAATTTTAGGAAACTTCTATCGGAGTATCAATATTTAAAGCAATGAGATTTTTTGCCATCGATGCATTTTAGGTTATCAAGAAGCCCATGGACTTCAATACAATAAAAAGCAAGATGGAAGCAAAGGATGAGAATGGATATAAAACTGTTCGTGAAATATATGCTGATGTAAGATTGATCTTCACTAATGCAATGACATATAATGATGAAAGAAGTGATGTTCATGTTATGGCAAAAACGTTGCTCGATAAGTTCGAAGAGAAGTGGCTGCAACTGTTGCCAAAAGTGGTTGAGGAGGTACAGTTTTGGTATATTTCAATTATATTATTCCTTATGTTCTTGATGTGTGAAATTCTGAATTACACTGCTCTATGCTCTTTTTGTTGTCTGTTTCTAGAGTGTCGCTTGAATTTCTATGCCATGTCTTTTCAATATCACATTCTACAGTATTTGATTCACTTTGTATGGTTAGGAAACACGACGAAAGGATGAGGAAGCACTTGCCGTTGCAAACATGCATGCTGTTCAGGAGTCTGCATTTGCAAAAATGGCCAAAGATGTGAATCATGAGGTAGAAATTTCATATAGGTTGCATGGGGTTTGATTTGTTTCCTGCTTTCTAGACCCTCAATAAATTGCTTCCATTGCCAACATATATTTGACAAATTTATTGTCAAATTGTACATAATAGGTTGCTCATCCTCAGTCTGGATGAGTGTGATAATAGACTTTGTTTTTTTTTCTCTCTTCTTTCCTTCTGTTTTCAAGAAATAAATAGGACACAGTGACCAGTCACATAGAGATATTGAGATCCAATTATTGCCAGAACATAAATTGTTTTCTGATAGTTTCTCATTATTGCATTGCAGCTTGATGACCTTAATCTTCATCTGGAGGAGCTAAGGGAAACGGTGATCCAAAAATGCAGGTAACTGTTTATCTAGTTTTGCTCAGAGAATATCCTCGAAGATCAAAACCCATTTACCCTCAAAATATTGATCCCTGGTTAATCGTTAACAACTTATTTAATTATGTAACAATACATGAATCATTTTGAACTTGTAAATCACAAAGAAGCAACTAAGCATTTCTATAATATGAGGAAAGGTCCGCACGCTTGCACTTTTTACATTCTTTCTTTCTCTATGCTGCTTAACTGATACTGGGTCCTTTGGCCTTTTTCATCTTCTATTTCATTATGCAGCAGTCCAAATCACTTCTGACTTATAATATGCACAAAAAGAGGCTTTTATTTTCATGAACTTTTCATTGTCTACCCCATCTTGAGAGATATCAAAGCAAGGGCATTATAACATTCTCACTAGTATTTGGATATTAATTCTTTTGATTGCTCGCCAATTTCTTTTCTGATACTCCAGTGTCGTCGTCCATGGTTTATCAAAATGGAAAGAAAACTTATAATTTGACTTTGTAAACATTTACCAGGAAAATGTCTACAGAGGAGAAAAGGAAACTTGGAGTGGGCCTGAGTACTCTTTCGCCTGAAGATCTCAACAAGGCACTAGAGATTATTGCTCAATGTAACCCATGTTTTCAGGCTACAGGAGAAGTAGTGGACCTTGATATGGATGCACAGGTATGTTTCCTAATTACATTAGCTTGTGAAATCTAATCAAAACAATGAAAAATGAATGAAATGTCAACCTATATATATGTCATATTGATATTAAGTGTAAGCAAATTAATTATACAGCATTCAATAATTTTTCTCAACTGATTTGAGTTCCAATAGAATGTGTTGTAGACCCTCAGGGTGCAAAAGGTAAGATTTTATCCAGGTGGTCTGTCGGATCCAATACTGAAAGTCTTGCTCCTTTTTTTCTCATCTTTTGAAGGTGAAGAATTTTTTTTACATATCTTTTGTTTCATGAGATGGAATGGAAGTTGATAGCACACTGATCTTTCATGATCCTAGATGCAATATTTCACCTCTTTGAAAAATAGAAGAACTATATATTGACCTTCTTTCTGCAGAGTGAAAGCACATTGTGGAAGCTGAAGCTGTTTGTAAAAGAAGCACTAGAACTTCAAGCCAAAAACTCCGCAACCAAAGTGGATGATAACTCAAAACGGAAGAAGGAAATTTGTGATGCTCTGGCGAAGACAGCAAAGAAGCGCAAAACAAAGATCTCCTCATGATATGTTTGTACAAAAAGAAAAAAATCAAGTATCATATTTCGGAAAACTGCAAACGTCCATGTTATAGCATTAGATGATTGTAGTGGCATATTTTGTTCTGCTTGCGTTTTCCAAACAAATCTGAAAGCACTGACTGTGATTAAATGGGAATCATTTGTGTCAACTAACTTGAGCGCCTTGCTTTATGGTTACTTCATAGTTTTCGTAGATTTCAAATAACTTTGTAAAGTTGATGGGGTTTTTCCTTGTATGAACCGCTGAAATAGCGAATGAGGGTTGTATTTTTCCATGACAGAAAATTTGTTACAGATTTTCAGATTTTTTTTCATTTGAGTATGAAGATGCAATGACAATGATCAACATACTGATTTCACACGTCTCGGTGAATGTCTATAATTTTCTAGTGTCTTGACGCAGGCTAAATTTGTGTATTTAATACATACGTACATATATATATAATATAAGCTTTGAGACATTACTATTCTTCAATCATTTTTTTGCACTTGTTCGTGTATGCAGATGAATAAATATATATATATATATATATATATATTATAATCAGAGGGCACATAAACTGCAAAGTATTTGCTTCCGTGGGTACAAAGGTTATGACACGAAGCAAGAAATTGGAGGGAGGTGAAAGAAGAAAATTTTGCAAAAAAATAGGTTAAATTTTTTGTTCAAGTATGCAGATGAATGAGGAAAAGAGTTTCAGATGGACAAGAAATTACACACACATATATCAGAGGGCATACAAACTGCAAAGTGTTTTGCTTCCATGGATACAAAGGTTTATAACACAAAGCAATAAAATGGATGGAGGTGAAATGACATATTAGGAAAAAATGTGGAATGACACATAAAAAAAAAATGCTTTCATTGAGAGTTGAACTCAAGACCTCCCGCTTACTAAACGGGTGCTCTAACCAACTGAGCTATGAAAGCTTTGTTGCGACAGTCTCAATGATGTCATTATTTATTATATAGTCTCAATGATGTCATTATTTATTTAGTTTAAAAACATTGCATACTTTAAAGTTTAAAAAATACCCCAATTTATAAATTATAATCGATGCTGGTCCGCCAAAATGGCAAACCATAAAAACGACAGTCTACTATCAACTTTCCAAAAAAAAAATTGCAAAGATCAACTTTCCATATTGATCACATTTTAGTTTTGAAAAGGCAGTATTAGTGCATTACAACATTATGCAGTCAAGTAACAGACATTTTTTTATACAAAACATAGTCGCTTCTACAATCAATTATGATCAATAGTGCTTACAAATTTACTCTTTTAGCGCTTTGAATCTAAAGTTTTGTGCGAGAACGTTGCAAAGCTGACCAGGTGGACAAAACTTGGCGAAGATCTTTGGATCTAAGTCAGGGGTAGCCAGGTACTCCAGGAAAGAGCTCTGATATCCTGTTGAATACATCCATAACCTGTGACAATAATAAAGGTAAGATTTAAATATGAAGACAACTAGCAGTGCTACGTTAAGGCATGGAAATTATAGATGTAAACAATAATGATAAATAAAATATAAATGTTAGTGGATCAATAATTACATAAATCGTAGAAAAACATGTTAATACTGAGAAAACTATATCTTTGAAAAACAGAAAAGAATCCCTTCTGTCTCTAATTGTATGAGCCAGTTATCATAACAATTTTTTGCGATGTTAATTTCTTTTTTATATGTGGCATGATACATGTCCTTGATTTCAAGGATCACTTTTCCTCTATACTAACATGATAAGTAACCCGCTCAACCATTGGGCCCTTCTGTTGAATAACAAAGACTTTAACTTTTGACCAGTGTAAATTTCTCATAATCGACAGCAACTTACAGATTCAGTAATGTTCCGATCTAATCGGAAACATGTAATATCCAAATGCTAATCACCATGACTCTACATTAAACATACAATTCTATTTATTGGAGAATATCAGTGCTTTGAGTATAAAGTATCATCTCATGTTACAGATTTTGGTTTTCTCGACGAATTTATAATCCCACCCCTGAAATATAGATTCCAAGTTTAATTTAGTTAATACTGTCAATGAAGCCTTCATAATGATGGTTTGCATGAGGCATAACAGAGTTTAAATATCAAAATGGGTACACTATATAGTTATTTTTTTAAAAAAAAGAAAATGATGATTAACATCTACAGTATGACATTGTCACAACAGTCTTGAAGGTACATTATGACACGCATGATCATCAAAAATTGGAAACCTTGTTTAGGACAAGCAATGCTGCTTGATGTGGTCATATCCTGCAAACCAACATGAGAAATTTACCAATACCAATCTAGAAGAAAATGCCCTCTGTTTTTATAACATCCAACCACTAAAAATGAGTAACAGAACTCTGTTACTCTTATCTCATCGTCACCTTGAATATCTAGACCATTAAGCTAATAAACTGTTACATGAATAATCCAATCTCTTGCTAACAAAAATTCTTACAAAATTCTTCAAGTGGTTAAATGTAAAGTCAACTTTATCCGAAGTGAGAAAATGATTTCTATTGATATATTTAAAATTTAGGTAAACTCATTCTGAACTGGTGGGGTTCCATAGGGGGTGGGGGAAGGGAGTAAAATGTGATCAAACATAAAACATGTATCAGTTTCCGACCTGAATATTCAACACCATCCAGAATAAGAAAATACAATTATGAAGGTCATGAACAAAGCATATGAAACTCACCTCCCTGTCATGTTGGTATTTCGTAATATTGTATGGGTTCTGCGAGCACTGTCAGTATGAAAATGATGTTAAAGACAGAACACAGAAGGTATTAAAAGAGATATGCAATGAGTGTACATCAAGAATTGCAGCTTGCACTTTAGGATTTTGAAAGGACGTAGCAACATCAGGGTTTGCCAATATCTTAGATACAACTTCTTCTGGAGTGAGACCTACCCGTGCTGCACCGATGCAACAATTTAAATATGGAAACATAAATTAGAACCATGACATAACAACATAAATAAGCATTAGCAAGAACTAATCCATTCCTAACAGGAATCCCACTACTTATTTATACCAGTTAGTCGTAAAACCAAATACGACATTTGGAAAGTAAAAGTATTCAATATTCTTCTGACTAAAAGAACATTCAATTTACACCGAATGCTGACTGACAGCTTCACTTAATTGCTCATGTGAATCTAGGTAGGTAAAGAATAAAAGGTCCCTGCTGAGGCAATAAACTAATGGCAACAAAAGGAATCACGCCCTTGCAAAAGAACAAAACTTGTTGCCCCTTGTCAGAATGACATACATAACCCAAGTAAGCAAGTGAGAATAAGGGCGTTCAGTGGCACACCCTTCATCTCGTGGATCAAGAGGTCTTGATTTCAATTCTCACCAATGTAACATATGCACTCCTTTATTTCTAACGTCTTTTCTTTTCCTTGTATCAGGTCCATGGGCTTCCCTTTGTAATGAAAAAATAATCCAAGCAAATGATCATGGGTTGACAATGGGCCAGTTATCTAGATACATCGAGGCGAAATATATTTCAGGCCTTAATTCAAAGTTTTTTGAGAAGATAAAAAAAAGTCCAGGGTAATATTGTTAATCAGGGGGTTAAAGCAAGTTGCTTCATGTAATAAATAAAATTTTAATGTAATCATATTAATGTTCTAAAAAAATCTCGTCATGTTTAAGTTCTTATTTGAATAAATAAATTAGTTAATTTTTTGGTGAGGTAAAGAAAGCCACAGACTGATTCTTCAATCCTAGTTTTTTCCTACAATTGATCTTAGCTAAAAGACCGAGAAAGGTATCAATCTCAGTTTTTCCTTCATAAACTTGCACTAACCAAATTCTTGCTTGACCTCAGGACTATTTAGGTCAAAATCTTTCATGGAACCCGATAACTGATTGTCCCACTTGGCATTTTCATTTGTATTGCTTCTGTAAAAGGAAAAATGACTAGATTATGAAACTAGATTAAAATAAGCATGAAACATTGAATGACATACTGATTCAAGATAACAAAAACGGCATATGATAAGGCATACATCAGCATGAACATGTTCTGTGTCACAAGAAAGAAATTTGAATACTTGAACCATTTGAGAGAAATATGAACATTTGGCTAAAATAACTACTCAAACAGATTGAGTAAGAGCACCCATTTGCACTAGTGTTAGAATCAATTTTAATGCACCAGATTCAGAAAAATGATAAAGAAAGAAAGTGGAAAGTAGCCTTTGACAGTTTTAACAAAGAAGATGAAAAATGATAATGAACTCAAAAAATGAAGAAAATGATCACACAGCAATAAAACATGAATATGAACAAAGAATATTAGACTATTAGCACTACAAGGGACAGAATGATTAGAATAAAGAACTGAAGTTGAAAAGGTTATACAAACTTTGATCAAATTCTAAATCACGTAATTAGATAAATACGACATGAAACTGAGTGAAATCAGATGTTTTGTTTTTAACACATTGCAGTCCTATATCACATAAAAATAGTGACATTTTATGTCGCATAATTTGATAAATGGGACATGAAACTGATTTGGATCTATAAAATATCCAAATGTTGTAAATGTCCAAGGAATCAAGGCAGAAATAATACAGCATATCTTCCATCTGCTTACGGAATTGAGGGTTTTGCATCATCCCTAAAAAGGAACAATGAAATAGTTAAATTACTAACACCAAATTTGAACTAATTTGCAGCATACCATATACTAATAAACCAAAATGAGAAGTGCAAGCAGCATAATTTATGCTGATCGATTAAAGAATTGATATAATTCATACATTTAATAGATAATGGGTTCCTCATCTCTTCAGGTAACTGGCTGTGACATACATATAAAGAAAGGAGATCAGTACAATGTCAATTGCTTTGTACTAAATTGTATGCAAGCGAAAGTAACAAGTTGATAAACAAAACCCACACATGTAAGTTGAAAGCTGCATGCATAAAAAATGGATGTAAACTGCTGCTGTGATTTACCATTATGAATAAAAGTGGATGAGGGCAATTGACTCTCATACGTTACCCTCTAAAAAAAGCAAGCTGCAAAACATACTAACTACTACAGCATGCGGGATGTGGATCACCATGCAAATAAACCATAAGCAACCAATAACCAAGTTACTAGCTAGGTAAGAAGCAAGCCATCTTACAATTTTAACAATATGATGCATAGTCCTAGAAGAAAAGAAGTGTAAAGTAAAAAAGTCGAGATTGTGAAATTACTTGGAAACTGCATGTATTGTGCTGTAATCAAGTTCTAACTTCAAGTTATCTTTGTTTCAAGGAATATATTTTTCAGGATAACATTTCCTATTTTTGTGCTTGACAAACAGAAAAATCTTGATCAACAAAATATTATAAACAGCCATGAGGAAAACATTTTTCAGTTCACTATCTTCCATGTCATATGTATAAAGGATTATCAATTTCTAGTTTTAACTTTTTTTAATTACACAACCAAACAACTCCCAGAAAATGTGTTCAGAAATTCATTTTCCTCTAGAAATTATCTTCAGCGAAACAAATCCAACCCATAGTTTGGTTATAGCATATTAGGTATGAAATTTATGTGTCTCAAAATGCTAACCATTTAAGTCTAACTGATAAAGTTAAAAATTATAAAGTTCCTTCATATGCACAAAGTCAATCTCCAATAGATTACTAAATACTAAAGGTACATACTGACAAGTAAACTTCAACACCAGTAAAGGTTAAGATTAAGTAAATACAATAAATAGTTTCCAGCTTACGGGTAAATCATCTTCTGCACAGTTGGATTTTCCATCATTTTCTCCAAGTCTTCAACAGACAAGAGAGACCTCGATCTACCTATAGAGGGTTGAAATATATAAGTTCTGCAATATCCCAATTATGTCCTCAGCTAGATATATAAAGAATATTCTTTTGTCTGAAACATAACATCTTCCTGGCTGTATTTTGGATATAATGCTGCTTACAGTAACGAAGATCTAAAGAAAGATGTTAAGTCAAAACCACCTAGTTAACATAATTTAAATGCTTATGTCTGCAATTTTATGTTGTCATGATAATGCGAAAAATGGGTTTCCATTGCAACTTATGTTTCCAAGAGAAGGTTTAAATACCAAAATACTTCTACCAGAAAATACATCAGATATATTTGAATCTTACTATTTTTACCTTAAAACTGTCATTTGACAAGACAAATAAACATAATGAATGGATAAATAATGTATTGTTGGAGAATCACAAAACATAATATGGTCAAGTAATCCCAATGTACTGGCAGCATGGGCATTCCAATGGGCATTCCAATGTACTGGCAGCATGGGCATTCCAATGGATGCCCAAAAAGGAAATGGCTCTATTATGTTCTGGGAAAGACAAAAGAGAAGAAACCTAGTCTTTAACAAGACTAATATAAAATAAATAAATTTGATTGCTTTTTAGGGAACATAATTAATGACTTACTCTGGGTTTGTCCATCCTGCTTGGAGGTTCTGTTTGATGAAACCTTCATTAAGCAAAAGATGATGTTTTAAAATTGTATGAGACACACATGTAAAAATAACATTTAAAAGGTTGTATCTGACCTCCTTATCAGACTAAATCTCCATATCACTTGTCTTAGTTGATTCTTGTGAATAGGCAAGATCAGACTGTAACAGTTCTTCAGGAGAAATGTCAACAAATGCTGAATATACAAAAATAAATAAATAAATATGAGGAAAATGTCATACAACATCTTCTGCCAGAGGCAAGGTTCAAGCATAAATGTCATCTTAGAGTTATGCGGATAATGAACAATACATGCGTTTTCATATGGCTTAATACTTACTAGAGAAATATGAGTTCCACAATATTTATGTGTGTTCTACTTAATATCTGACTTGGCGTTGCAAGCCTCAGAGTAAATTGGTTTGTTACTTCTTGGTAATGTATAAGAATTCAATACCAATATTGGACACAGTTGCGCAAGGTGACCTGGGAACTTGACCGGCTACAGAAGGTCACTCAAGTTGCCTTTCTTTGTGCAGAGAGATCAGGCCTAGTTGATACAAGAAGGATATGTTGGACATGGTATTTGCGGAAGATACACTGATCCAGAGAGTTATTAACTACAGATGATGGGTCGAGAAATGAGATGTTGCCTATGATCCATGTAGCATGGATGCATATAGAATTCTCTACCAACATGGTGAAACCAAGTACATGTTTGATACTCTTGAGTCATTTATGAATCCAGAAAGCTAAATCCTTATTATATAGTGGGATACTTTTTGAATACTTCCTCGTACAAAGTTCAAATGCTTATAAACTTTCTTACGTAGTAAAGTTTATTATCACATCAAAATCTTATAGAAAAGTTAACAGTCTTTAGAGACTGAGTGCAAGGTGCGAAGCAAGGAATATACCTCAATAAATCAATGAATGTTTGAGTAAATAGAAGAAACTAATCAGTATCAGCAGAAGAAAGTAATTGACAATAGATAAGGGTCAGAAATATACAGATTATTGCAAATGCGGGACAAATAAGGGTGCACAATAAAAGGTGAGAGGAAATGGACAAGAAAAGAACATAGGGAGGGACGGTAGAAAGAAAACTGAAGGAAAAGAGAGACAGTACAGATGAGTGAGTTTGAGTTATTTAGGGCATTTTTGCCCCACTCAAAGGTTAGGAAGTATCACTTCAATAGGCCAAGATCCATTGAGTCACTGACCTAAATATGAATGTCCACTTCAGATATTGGCATGATAGGAAGTAGACATGGATTTTGTGTTAGGTGTTAGGTCTGATAGGGTTGCTAATGGATATAGTATAAAACTAACTCTAATAGATAACTACACGTGCATAGAAAAGCGAAAGTTCTCGTAAGTAATGCAAATTTTAAAATTTGAAACAACATTTACATACAACATAAACTATATAACAGCATCAGGAATCTAAAGTTGCATACTATGCTTTCGCGGTTCTTGCATTTCGATTTCAGAAGATAAGGTTGGTTCCACTTTAGAAGCTTTGGGGTTTGTGTTAACAACTGGCTGAGAAGAAACTGATTGCTGTGATGCATGTGGTGCTGCAGTTGGTTCTGTTGCTGATGTCACAGGAAATTGGAACGCTGAGCCCGGTGCAAAGGTAGAATTGTTGAATTGCACATTCTGGGATGCACCTTGATCCATCATTGTTTTAAAAGCTTGCTGTACTGCATATTTCTGACAAAGTGGTCCAACCATTGTGAATCATGTTTCCATACAAATGAAGTAGGTCAAGACACTGAAAAGGTAGTAAAAGGACAATTTTTTTATAAATCAGTATGTGCACAACCACCAAGAATGCTATCCATTGCCAAGAGGGTGCACCTTACAAAACATATAACCAAAAATTGTGCAACTTAATGGATGAGAGAAAATGTACTTTCATGAATAAAAGAATCACAAAACAGAAAAATGACACTGGAAAGACAGTGAACATAATATGTACAACATGAGTTTTATGCAACTAAAGAGATAAAAAAAAAAGAAGAAAAGATAAAGGGAAATAAGGGCAAGCTTGTTGTTGCCAGCATAATTATGGTGAATATTAGAACTCAAATGCTATTCGAAATTGATTGTTTTGGTAGCACTGGAAGCACTAAATACATATAATCTAAAAGCAAAAAAAAACATACATTTATTGACACAAAAAATCATTGTTCTACGCATATTGAACATATTTTTCCAAGGTATCCAAGCTTAACTAATTTTTTTATACATGTGAAACAATGACATATCAGAAAAAGAAAATTGGAACCATATATAAAAGTACATAAAACCACTTAGTAATTTTTTATATTACAAAGGAGTTCAATGCCTAGTATGCGAAACAGCAAACACCTTAAATTATATAGTATTCTCTGACAAACTGTCTGTGGTAGTAACAACTTCCATACAGACATCAGATATTGCAAAATGAGGAGAAAAAAGAATGTGTCGTCACCTTTATTCTTGATGTCACCTGTCATCACAAGTTCCAACTTTATCAAGAAAAATGAAGAACACTTTAGTATCAGGTAAAATAAAGCCAGAGCATACAGTAAATTCAAAAGCTCATCTCACCACTTGAAATATGGCTGAGAGTCCAACTCCAACCCCAATCCATAACAGTGGTGAACCTCTGAGAGCTTAAAAAAGAGTAGGTAAGACAAGAAAAGATGTCACGGTTGCAATGTAAGTACAAAATCAAAGAATCCCACTTAACTACAGGCATCCAACTAATACATAATCAACGGACGATCCAACAGTAAAACCATTGAGACACGTGATTCTTATCACTATTACCAATAATTCTGGAAACAGTATAGCTCACATATATGATGGTGGTGGTAGAACTCAGAGCGACGGTGTGCCAGTTCCCGTCATCTCACTTGAAAATGAAATACTTGCAAAATCATGGCTTCCACTGCTACTTGAAGATGAAATTCTCACGAGACCTTGGCTCTCAAGTGTCTGCTTCTCTATGGAGAATTAAGAAACAAAACCAAATACAATAGGTGCAAATGGAGAAGTTATATGAAGATGCTTAAGTGAAAATTGAAACAACAAAGTTCGAGACAATGGTAGCCAATGCTAAAGGATCCATTTATTGAGATTGAAAAGCACAATATAGTTAATTTATCTAGGGAAACCTCATTCATATACAATTCCATCAACATTAACACTCAAAAGTTATCAGTTTTTGTTGTTGGAAACACAAAAACAGTTGTTAGACTTTAATGTTAAAAGAGATATAAGTGGACAGCTCTGTGACCAGAGTGAAGTTGCAATAAAGAGTCAACATCATGTCATCCATAAATGTAACATAGCATCATTCAACTGTTATAGTTCCTTCAAGATTGAATATTTATTGAAATGTTCAATTTCATTACTGGAAGTTTAAATATTAATTAGTTTACCTTATTAAAAAGTAGGGAAAAGACGTATAGACAGCAACATTTGAAGTTTATGTATTAAAAGTAAAAAATAACTGACATAAGTCATAACAAAGATTAGAAAAGACATATAGGAAATTACACCGCCTGAAACCCGAGCAAAAATGTCATTTTTCTTTCTTCAATCAGGACCAGCTTAAAAAGATATAAAGATATAACTAACAGAAACACGATCATCTCGAGTCTCCTAAAATTGAATATTCACAAAAATTGGGCCGAAGCACACAGACAGATTTCAATATCCATTAAAATTGAAAAGACCACGAAAAGAACAACATATGAATCAAGGAAATAAATATCCAGTGCATTCTTTTCAGCATTAATGTATGTCCATTTATCTTGAAGTCGATCTAAGCAAATGCCGAAAAAAGACGTAACGTACGAAACCGAGAGCCACTGCGGTTAGAAGCGGAGGCCATGGCTCCAGATCTCTTCCTCGCCCCACCGGCGTTTCCTGCTCGTCTCCTCCGGTCACCTTGGAGCGAGGGTAGAGCGGGCCAGTTGGACAAGCTTCGGCTCGGATGGGCAACTGCGGTGGAGAATTTGGGAAATGCGAGGGCAAAGCTATCCATTTTTGGGCTCCGTGAGCTCGGTCATATCATTCAAAAATCCGTAATCACATAGATTTGAAAATTATCAAATTCAAATATGATATTATTTAAAAGTATAAATTTAGAAGTTGACATATTTAAAAATAGGGTAAAACGAAGGTTCTACCCACCTATATTGGCAGGGTCTTGCAAATCCATCCGTTATTGAAGTATAATGAAATTGATAGCTCTCAAATATAAACCTGGCATGTATGATCCTATTGAAGATGATTCATTATACTTTGATAATTTAGTGTCATTACTTGGTCGACATAGATAATCATCTCATCATGTTGCCGACTTGACGTGAACAATATCTTCAATTTGATCAATTCAGAATGATGATGATTAAGTAATCTTTTCACATTATCGATAATATTGTATTAAATTACTTGGGCCCACTACATTACCTTGTTCACTTTGTCTTAATTTTATAGGTAATCTACATTGCAGGCAATGCAGATTACCTATGAAGTGGCAATCTGGATTGCCTATGAGAGAGGAGGTAATCCAGATTGTCACTTCACAAGCAATCTGTTATAATTTTTTTTCCAACTTTGACATTTAGAATTTTATTTAACTAAATGATAAAAATAATCAAATAAATAATAATATAATAATTTATTAATTAGTATAATTATTATTAATCAGTATAGTAATATTTTTATCAATAATAGATTATTGTTATTATTTCTATTAATTTTAATATCAACATTATTAATTAATTATATTTTTTGTATATTATAATTAATAAACAATTAATATTTTGGAATAATTATTATTATTAGATAATTGTATACTATTTATTTTATATATTTATTTATTTGATGCTTATGAGTTTAGGTATATTTTGTAATTCAAGTTTACATAATTGAAATTAAATTTATAAACTTAACTCTATTGTTTAAGGGTATTTTGGTAAAAAAATTATATTATTCATTAAATTTTTTTATATAATGAATAAAATAATAAAGATTGCTCTGCACATTGCTTATGCATACTAAACAAAGCAATGTACATTGCTGATAATTTAATCAGTGGCAATCTTTGTAGAAGACAATATAGATTGCTAGGTAACGTGGAAAGATAATGTACTGAATGCAACCTTAGTTCATTAAATTTTATTTGGTTTTTAATTTAATAAAAAATAGTGTAGCATTCTTTTATAAATAAGAAGAGTGACTCCTAATGATGGAATGGAATATTTTATCAGATTAATTTTTTTGTGAATTTCAACTTGAATTGCGGATAATATCTTAATTTTTAATTTTATTCTTACACAGATTCACATATTAATTAATATTTTTATTTTTTAATTTGTACTTTTTATAATTTCTTCTTATTTTTCACATGTGTTTAATTGTGTTTCGTTAGGACAAATTTTTTAGCGGAGTTTGTATCGCTCTAAGTCCACCCACAAGGTGTTCACACTTTTGGCTGTTGCGTGGGTGATGCTTCCAAAAGGTTTTTTACGGATTGCGAACAGAAGTAGATGTTCCATCACGACGGCGACGTGACAAATAAGTAGGAAGCTGAGTCAATTGAATAATGTTTGGGTTGAAATTTCTCAAATTCAACTTGTCCTAGTTACTTTTTTATAATAATATTTTCGTTGATTTTTTATTATTTTCCAATATTTATTAATTTCTTTTGTTTGTCATATGATCAATGTTGAAGATTTTTGGAGCCAGTGAGGAGTGTTAGCGACTAAAATTTAGGGTTTAATTTGGAAAATGAAATATTTTGTTTGAAAAAAAAAATATGAGTTAGATTAGATTATGAAGATAACATATCATAAATGTGCAAAATAATTATCTAATTTATAATATTATATAAATATTTTTTTTTAAATTATAGTTGTGTTGAAGATAATATAATGTTATTACAATCATAAATTTAATGAATTATATTATATTTAAGTAGAGCATATCGTGTCTTCTATATTATAAATCATTAAATTTATAATATGTGATTAAAAAATATTTTATTTAAAATTTATATTTTATATTTTTTTTGTCAACTACATATTTTAAATTTAACGATTTAAGAAATAGGAAACACGATTTATCTACTTAGTATGATACACTTTTATTAAATTCTATGATAATATATATAATATTATTTGTGCAACATGCGAGCAATATCAACAAAAAAATATTATTAGATTAAAAAATATTATCAATTGAAATATGTATTATTAAAATGTATTACGATGGTTGTTTAGATATACTTACTTTTATCATTTTTACTAAATATTTGGTTACGTAATATGACACACAATATGTTTTTTCTAGTATATTATATTTCTTTAATTAAACATACGTATGTCGATGTTATATCTTTCTAATATAATTGACAAACATATTTTATTTTAGTATTGTTCATGACAAATTTAGTTACTAATAATATATTTCATAATCAACCATCATTTTTTTCTTTGATTAGTTGATATCATAACTTCACTGCATAAAAGTGATATTATGTTTTCTCATGCTCTATTTTATTTAATAAGGTTAGATATTATTTTTCAATTATTATTTAAACATGTTACATTTTTAAAAGTTAAATATATCATATATTTCTTGCAATGGAAAATCTCTATTTTGATATTTTAAATTATTTTATGTAAGTTACTCATTAAATTGCACAAAAAAATGGCACAGTATCTCATGTAATTTTTCTTAACAATGTTGCACATTAGATGTTACATTAGAAAGTGTAACTTATTGTATGTTTAAATATTATTATTATTATTATTATTATTATTATTATTATTATTATTATTATTATTATTATTATTATTATTATTATTATTATTATTATAACAATGGCACAATATCTCTTAAAATAATCTTAGGATTTTCATAAAGTAGTCAGTGAAAATACATATTTTTTATTATTTCAAATATTTTATATTTATAAATAGATGAGTGATAGAGTGTGTCATTAATTTACTTAAGACAGAATTCAAATGAATTCTTATATATATATACATATATATATACATATATATATATATATATCAAAATTAATAATCTATCTATATTATTTATAAATGAATTTTGATACACGGCGATTTTTCATGAAGATATATATATTTATTTTATTAATAAATAAATTATATATATTTATATATATCGATTAATCATACGAGTATTTTATGATAAAATACATAGAAATCATTTCATCTCCGTTAAACTCTTTCTCTCTCTTTTATCGATTGAAATTGGTCAGCACCGGATGAATTATGTCCTATCGGCAGAGGACATCCGGTGAATTCTTGAACATAATCAAAATAATAATAATGGAATGTATTTTCCAATTTCTTAAATACTATACTTGTACGGTGCTCTCAATTCTAGATAAATTATGAAGATGTAGACATATATATAATAGTAACTATGATATCATGCGTGCACCCAAGTGATGGTTCCTTTGCTAACCCAAGTGAGGCGGGGGAGCATGATTTATCATTCAAATTGATACTATTTTTATATATGCAGGTGTATATCATAGAAAGTTTAGTTTTATTTTGAAAACAGAAATATGGAGTATTCGACAAGGACTCTTCAGCTGCCGACGGCTAGAAATTAAGAAGATTATAGTTGAATCAGATTCCAGTGTGGCTATTGCTATCATTAACATGAACAACCCTTGTCCTTGGCGCATGAGGAGCATCTTTGAAGATATTTGACTGCTGATTAAACAATTTAAAACTTGTGTCTGTAATCATATTAATCGTAATGCAAATGTGACGGCGGATTATCTAGCAACTTTTGATAGGAAACCGTATAGCGATTCTTTTTGGGAGGAAAACTCTCCTCCGGGTATCCTCAGTTTTTTGTACCCAAACTTTTCAATTTCTATCAATGATTAATGCACTTCTCTTTAAAAAAAATCTATGACATCATGCGTTTAAAAGTATAATTATTTGTAGCTTAAATATATTATAAACAAATATTAAGAAATAATTGACATGCTAAAATAGATATTAACAATTATAAAGATAAAATATGATTATTAAAATAAAAAAAAATATTATAATCGTCTATGTTTGTTTTATTAATATGGTTCGCAGCGAGGTTGTAAAACTCGGACCGGCGAACGACCCAGAAAGATCTCCAGACAAGGTCGAACCGATTAGACCGGATAATTAGACCGGACAATAATAAATTAATATAAATACATATTATATGCTAACAAATATTAATGTGGTTCTCGTAAAAACATAAAAAATAGTTATACCTAAAGTCGAGACTAAAAGGGTATATATATACATATATATTAACAAAAATTAATAAGATATGTACTATATTAGCATCTCATATTAATTATGAAATGTTAAATAAATTTTAACAATTAAATATTTTTTTTCACAAGAGTATAATAATTTAATAAACTCGTGATGGTAGTCCTTTTTGAATTAAAAGAAAAAAATATTTTGAATTTATTGTCAATGAATAATAATTTTAGGATATTGCTATTAAGACGTAAAATTAAAAAAAATAGTAAAATAAATTATAAAATTTACATATCTATTTAGTTACTTTAGTGATTTTGGTGAGTTAAATATTTCATTTGACCAAGGTTCAAATCTCACCACAAACACAAAATTATATGCTATTTTTTTTAAAAATTTGGAACTGGTCGGTCTAACCCGGTTTAGTCGGTTCAACACGGATTTTGACCAGGTTTGATCGGTTCAAAATGGCTCAACAGGGTATCCGGTTTTTGTTTGACCCACAGGCCGATTGGAAGTTCGGATATCGGTCCGACCGATTCGACCGGCCGGTCCGGTCCGGGTTTTAGTTCGCAGTGAAATAAGCTATATTTCACTCTCTTTTGATAATATTTAATGATATTTAAATAACAACTATAAGTCTATACCATTATGCAATTACAATGTGATAAAATATGATCTACATCATAACGTAATTATTAAATAACTAACTCAGATATTAAAATATTATGTTTATGATGTTATTTTTAAAGATATGATATATATTAAAAATATGTTCAAATAAAAAATAATATCTAAAATATACTAAAAAAATCTATATTTATTGTATTATAAAACTATGATTTGCAATAAAAATAAGCTAAATTTCGCTCTTTTATGGATTATATATTTATTATGATAAATATATTAATAATATTTAATTCTACATCTTATAAAATCATAGCTATTGTGTATGTACCACGTTCAAAAATTTGGGCCCCCAACCTCTACTTGGTCCGTCTTTGATTGTAGCATTGCACTATTTAAGTATCTTTTAATAGTTGGGTAATTGTCGTGGTCGTGGTCTCTATTGTTGTGGATAAATTTTTTTGGATGCAGTTCGGAGCCTCATTATTAATCCAACTCCATCTATGTCTTTTTATTATTAGTATTTTCAAGTTTAAACCTTTTTTAGATATATCCTAAACTACTTTAGTACTCAATTTTATATATATATATATATATATTGTGTGTGCATTCTGATAAGAAATATTTATTTTTTTATTTATCCTGCAAGTTTCTTGGTTAAAAGTTACAACCATGATCATGTTCAGAGATTTAAATTGTTATGCGTCATTCAACTATTGTAAAAATCTAAATTTAGATCATTCAACTTGGATTTCAAATGTCTTACTAAGCATTGTTTCCTCAATTAAATAACTTAACTCTGTCGTGTGACATCATATAACATATGCAACGTCATTTAAGGTAAATAATGCAAATATGGCATAACATTGAATACCTAATATATATGGAATAATATTGAATTGATGTAAATAATGCAATATTTTTTTATTTTTTTTAATTGTCATTTTAGTATTTAAGAAGTGGTACTAACTATCAACTCACTTACGTGGCATTATATATAAATTGTACTATCCACATATTAGGTACGACCCGCTCTAATCTCGATTAATTTAATGACGCTTCGAGTTGCGTGTCTAATTATGACAAGTGGGATTCTCAACAAAAGATTTTTACTTTCATCTGAACTTAAAATTCAAGACCTAATTAAACGAAAATGAGTATCTTTCAATTTTTAAATACTATACTTGCATGGTGCTCTCAAATCTCGGTATTGAAACTAGGGACGCACATCTGCTGCATGTAAATATTTTAATCATATCATTGATGGGCAGTTAGGCGAAGAGCTGAGTACGTAGTTTGGTACAAAGAGGAAAATATGGAAATAGTCTGATCCCATGCAAAGCTCATGAGCTTAATGCACAAAATTACAATTACACTCTTTCAGAAGTCTGTATAAAATGTGTACATACATAAATGCATGTACGGAATAACGTATATCTCTGCGCTGAATATGGAGATTTTAATTATATATGAATCAATCAGACTTCAAGTAGCCAACTCTTCTCGTAGCTTGATGGCGTTTACTAGGTTTTCCGCCATGGCGCTCATTGTTCTGGCCATATTGGTTGCTGATCACGCCGTGGGACGACAAATGCATCCTCCGTCCATGGCCAAAAGACACGAGCACTGGATGCTCAAGCATGACAGAGTATATGTTACACCCGCTATTTATATTCTTGTAAGAATTCGAAAATTTCTACTGTGTTGAGTTCCTGTAGGGGCCAAAAGTCCGCGGCCCATTTAGCGCGCGCGCGTCGAGGCGTCGCCTCGTCGAATCCGCCACCAAAAATATAAGTAGTGTTCCCTTAATTTTCTCTCTCTGTTCTCACTTTCTTCCATTTGTGTGCAGGATTAGGGTTTGTTCTCCTCTCCGACAGTTCATGAGGATCTCCGTGGAAGAAGATGTGTTGTCGCCGTGGATGTCGTCGACGGGTCGCTGCTGTCTGTTGCCGACGAAGAACGAAAAGATAGAAGACACACACCCAGAGACTACTGAGCAAAGGAACGAGAAGATAAAGAAGAAGATAGAGAGGATTCGAGCTCCTGTCGGCTCCCAAGACGCAAAGACGTCTTCTATTACTAAAACTCAGATAAGTCCCCTTTACATTCCCTTCTTACTTTTATAGTTCCGGATTCCTCTCGCTTTCTCCCTTTTACACCCTCTCTCTTCTTTATAACTGTTTTTTACATGATAAAGTCTTCGTATCGTTTCGGTTTTCTTGTCCTCCGTGATCTTCCAGTTTGTTGCACGTCTTCTTCGCCATCTTGTTGTATGTTTTCTTCTCCGTCTTCATTCTTATTTTCTCTGCTTTCTCCTGTTGCTATGTTGTCTTCTTCCCTATTTTCTCTGCTTTCTCCTGTTGCTATGTTGTCTTCTTCCCTGCTTTCTCCGTTTTCTCCTGTTGCTATTTCTTCTGGCTCTATTTGTTCTATCTCCATACTTGTTTCTGATTGCTCTGTATTTTCTGAAGGCTCTGTATTCTTCTTCTTTCTTACTGTATTCTCACTTTCCACTTCTTTTACCAGTCGGGGTATAACAATTTCCCCCCTCGACGGAAACACAACATCGTCCCCGATGTTAAAATTTGGATAGGAAATTAGTAAATCCGTTAGATTTTTCCAAGTAGCATCTGTTGGGTCTTTACCCGACCATTGCACTAGCACCTGGGAATTAGGAATACCCGACTGCTCGACCATTCGATTAGAGATTATAGCAATAGGAAAAGATATAAGACCAGGAACAGCTTGCTTAGCAGGATGAAGCACAGAAGCATCCTGCGACCCATAAGCTCGCTTTAGTTTAGAGATATGAAACATTGGATGTATCTTTGTGTCGGCTGGTAAAGCTAACTCATAAGCAATGGACCCAATTCTCTTTAGAATTGAATAGGGTCCATAAAACTTAGGTGAAAGCTTATGAGTCTCCCTTTTAGCTAAAGAATCCTGTCGATATGTTGTAGTTTAACAAAAACATAATCTCCCACAGAAAACTCTTTATCTGTTCTGTGCATATCTGCCAAAGCCTTCATTCGTTGTTGAGCTTTCTGCAAATTAACACGCAATAGACTTAAAATTTCCTCTCTGTCTACCAAATCTGAATCCATAGCCTCAACTTTAGATTGTCCACGAATATAGGATACAATAGTAGGAGGTTTACGACCATAGACCACTTCAAAAGGAGTGAATTTAATGCATGCATGAAATGAGGTATTAAAAGAGAACTCAGCCCAGGGAAGGTATTTGACCCAACTTGTAGGACGTTCCATGGCAAAACACCGTAAATACTTCTGCATACACCTGTTCATCACCTCAGTTTGCCCGTCTGACTGTGGATGATAAGCAGTACTCATAGACAACTTTGTAGCACTTAACTGAAACAACTTCCTCCAAAAAGTACTAAGAAATATAGTGTCTCTATCTGAAACAATTGATCTAGGAAAACCATGCAGTTTAACAACCATATCCACAAAGAGACGTGCCACCTTAGGAGCTGTGTAGTGTGTCGGAAGAGGTCCAAAGTGACAATATTTAGAGAGTCTATCCACTACCACCAGGACAACTGAATTCCCATTAGACATTGGTAAGGATGTAACAAAGTCCATAGAGATATCCTCCCAAACCTTATATGGAATAGAAAGAGGTTGACGTAATCCAGGAGGAGCTAAGGTACTGTATTTTACCTGCTGACAAATAGGGCAGTTGCGAACAAATTCCTCAACTTTAGCCTTCATACCCTGCCAAAAGAATTCAGAACTCAATCGCTTATAGGTTTTTAGAAAACCCAGATGGCCCCCAATAGGAGTATCATGAAATTCCCGCAATATGATAGGAATTAAAGAAGAATCAGGAATAAGAAACAACCGATGTTGTTTATATAACAATCCATTCTTGAACGTCAAACCTAATTGAGTCTTTGTTCCCTGCAAGACCCGGTCCACCAAAGTCTTTAACTGTTCATTTGTTTGATACTCCAGCTTAATGCTATCAATGACATTATAGATAGGCAATGATAAACCACAAAACATAGCTTCTGAGACATCTTGGCTAGATAGAGCATCTGAAATTCGATTTTCCACCCCTGGCTTGTAGGTGATAGAAAAATCATATCCCAACAACTTTGCAACATACTGTTGTTGCTCCAGTGTTTGAATAACCTGAGTTAATATTTCCTTCAAACTCTTATGGTCAGTACGGATGATGAAGTGATGACCCAAGAGATATTGTCTCCACTTTCGAACTGCCTCTACAATGGCAAACATCTCCCTTACATACACAGAAGCCCGTTGCATACTTGAAGTTAATTTCTTACTGAAATAACATATAGGATGAGTTTCCTGCAATAAAACTGCCCCTATTCCACTGCCAGAAGCATCTGTCTCCACAACAAACTCCTTAGAAAAATTAGGCAATTGTCAGATGGGAGCAGTAATTAACGCCTTCTTTAAATATTCAAAACTTTCAGCGGCCTGAATTGTCCAATTATAGTTATCTTTCTTCAATAGGTCAGTTAAAGGACTTGCAATATTAGCATATCCTTTAACAAATCGTCTGTAATAACTAGTAAGCCCCAGGAAAGCCCTCAATTGTTTGATAGAAGTCGGAATTGGCTAATTTTTGATAGCTTCAATCTTAGTATCATCTGGTCCCACCCCTTCATGAGACACAATATGTCCTAAGTACTCTATCCTGGTCTCAGCAAAACTGCATTTGCTTTGTTTAACATAAAACTGATTGTCCTGTAGACACTGTAAAGTTATCTCCAAGTGTTGTAGATGAGACTTCATATCCCGGCTATAGTCCAAAATATCATCAAAGAACACTATAATGAATTTTCTCAAATACACAGAAAACAATCTGTTCATAATAGCTTGGAAAGTAGATGGTGCGTTAGTAAGACCAAAAGGCATTACTAGAAATTCATAGTGACCTTCGTGCGTACGAAATGCAGTTTTGTGTACATCTCCTTCATTCATCCTAATCTGATGATAACCTACTCGTAGGTCCAATTTAGAAAAGAAAGTGGCACCATGTAACTCATCCAACAATTCATCAATAGTTGGAATGGGAAAGTTATCCTTGATAGTCATGTTGTTTAATGCTCGATAATCCACACAAAATCTCCAAGTCTCATCCTTCTTCTTAACTAACAGAACTGGAGAGGAAAAGGGACTCGAACTGTGTCGAATAACTCCCTGATCCAACATTTCTTTGACTAATTTTTCGATTTCATTTTTTTTGAAAGTGCGGATATCGGTAGGGTCTGACATTCACCGGCTTCTTCTCATCTTCTAAATGTATAAAATGTTGGACTTCTCTAAAAGGTGGTAATGCTGTCGGAGTAGCAAACACCTCCTGAAACTTATCCAAAATATCTTGAATTCCTTTGTCTTTCACTTGTTCTCTTTCAGATTCTGGTGATGTTACTGTAACCAGATGATAGTAAGCCATGATTTCTCGTGTCCTGACTAATCTTCTCAACTGTTGAAATTCCACCTGTTGGAGCTTTGCCAACACTTCTCCTTTCAGATGAACTTTCTTTTCTTTCCACATAAAATCCATGGATAACAAATTATAATCTATAGTAATCGGCCCCAATTTCTGCAACCACTGCACACCCAGAACCAAATCAACTCTTTCAATTGGTAGCACATAGAAATAATCAATAAAATCCAATTGCTGTACTAAGAATTCCAATTGGGGACATATACCTTCACATCTTAGTTTGTCCCCATTTCCTATCATCACCTTGAAAGAAGATGTCGGATGAACAGAAAGTCTCAATCTTTTAACAGCTCTTCCTTGGATGAAATTATGAGTAGATCCGCTGTCAATTAGCATAGTAACTTGTTGCTGCTTAATTACTCCAGTTAATCTCATAGTTTGTGGTAATAAAACCCCAGACAAAGCATGTAAACTGATCTCAACCTGATCACTAATTTGCTCACATCTTTCTTTCTCTGATAATTCTTCTACCAATTCTTCTTCAGTTGCCATCAATAGTAAAAACTTAGGTTTACACTTATGTCCGCGATAAAATTTTTCATCACAATTGTAACAGAGGCCTCTTTCTCTTCTACTCAACAATTCAGCAGGTGACAACCTTTTTAAAGGCAAAGAGGTACTTTCATTAGCTGATTTAGTTTCCACACCGGATACTGTTGAGTTGGAAAAACTATCAGATCATGTCTTCATGGTCACCCCATTCTATGATAATTGATTCACAAATTTAGATATAGACGGATACACAGAACTTGTAACTTTATATCCTTGTGACTTGATTTCTCTATGTTCAGAAAAGTTCTCTTCTTGCAACTTAGCCAAACCTATTGCTTCCATTAAAGATTGAGGTCTAAAAGATTGTACCTCTCTTCTAATATTTGATTTCAATCCCGAAATGAAACAAGAAAGCAAAAATGTCTCCGGAATTCCTTCAACTGTATTTGATAATTTCTCAAACTGTGATTGATACTCCAAAACTGAACCAACCTGCGTCAATTTTGTTAAGGCACCTTGGAAATCATCAAATTCCGACAGTCCGAATCTGATCTCCAAAGCTTTAATAAACTGTTTCCAAGATCTCAATTGCTTGTTGCGATGCATCCATTGATACCACTGCAATGCAGGTCCCTCAAATGCGAATGCAACCACAGTAATTCGATCTTCATCCATTACTTCTTAGAATTCTAAATATTGCTCCGCCTTAAAGATCCAACCTAATGGATCATCTCCTCTGAACTTAGGAATTTCCAATTTAATGTTCCTCAAAAAACTATGAGTCGATGAAGAAAGATGATTGCTACTTGTTCTTGAAGAATTTGATGCATTTTGCTGACAATTTTCACTTTCTGCTATAGGAGTATTGATCTTCTTGGCAAGAGATTCGTACTTGGAGTTCAAGGAATTCATACCCTCCATAAAACCTGCAGATTGTTGTTCCATCATGGCCTGAAGTTTACTGACTGCTTCCTCCATCCGTGCCCATCTTGTGCCTTCCGCCATTGACGACCTCTGTGAAGCTTGTAGCTCCAGATTTCTTTTGTTGTTGCGGGTGTCAATACCGAAAAATTTGTAATTGCTCTCAATGAAAGCACCAATGTTACGCCCGCTATTTATATTCTTGTAAGAATTCGAAAATTTCTACTGTGTTGAGTTCCTGTAGGGGCCCAAAAGTCCGCAGCCCATTTAACGCGTGCGCGTCGAGGCGTCGCCTCGTCAAATCCGCCACCAAAAATATAAGTAGCGTTTCCTTATTTTTCTCTCTCCGTTCTCACTTTCTTCCGTTTGTGTGCAGGATTAGGGTTTGTTCTCCTCTCCGACAGTTCATGAGGATCTCCGTGGAAGAAGATGTGCTGTCGCCGTGGACGTCGTCGACGGGTCGCTGCTGTCTGTTGCCGGCGAAGAACGAAAAGATAGAAGACACACACCTAGAGACTACTCAGCAAAGGAACGAGAAGATAAAGAAGAAGATAGAGAGGATTCGAGCTCCTGTCGGTTCCCAAGACGCAAAGACGTCTTCTATTACTAAAACTCGGATAAGTCCCCTTTACATTCCCTTCTTACTTTTATAGTTCCGGATTCCTCTCGCTTTCTCCCTTTTACACCCTCTCTCTTCTTTATAACTATTTTTTACATGATAAAGTCTTCGTATCGTTTCGGTTTTCTTGTCCTCCGTGGTCTTCCAGTTTGTTGCACGTCTTCTTCGCCATCTTGTTGTATGTTTTCTTCTCCGTCTTCATTCTTGTTTTCTCTGCTTTCTCCTGTTGCTATGTTGTCTTCTTCCCTATTTTCTCTGCTTTCTCCTGTTGCTATGTTGTCTTCTTCCCTGCTTTCTCCGTTTTCTCCTGTTGCTATTTCTTCTGGCTCTATTTGTTCTATCTCCATACTTGTTTCTGATTGCTCTGTATTTTCTGAAGGCTCTGTATTCTTCTTCTTTCTTACTGTATTCTCACTTTCCACTTCTTTTACTAGTCGGGGTATAACAGTACACAACAACGCAACTGAGAAGGAGCGCCGCTTCAAAATATTTTCTGCTAATGCAGAATATATAGACTCGTTCAATGCTCAGAATCATGGGTACCGATTGGGAATCAACCAGTTCAGCGATCTCACCCGCGAGGAGTTGAACGAGATCGTTGGTTGTGCACTCCCGGACATCGTTTCCGGAATTAAAAAGATGACCACCAATGGTTTTATGTATGAGAACGTCACTAACGTGCCTGACGAGATCAATTGGGTAAAGGAAGGCGTTGTCACTCCCGTCAAGCAACAAGGTAGCTGCGGTGAGTAAGCTCCCATCTTTTGTTTTCTATGTTCAGTATTTGAGAGGCGATGTGTAAAGCCGAGAATTTTCAAAAGATAAAAAGGAAAGAAAAATAAAGGAAAGAAAAAGAAAAGATCATATTTTGATTTATATTTAAATATGTATTTGAATTTAAAACAATTTTTTAAATTCAAATCCAACTCCAACAAATCTTAGGCTTTTCTCTATAAATACCCCAAAGCATCAAGGAGAAATCTCAAACCCTTATAATTTTCCCTCAAGCCTTCAGAAGGATTTCTCTCCTCTCCCACTCCCTTCTCTCCTCCTCTCCCCTAAGGTAAGACAAAAATAATTTGTCTTTAGTTTCTCTTCTCTCATGGCCTAATACCATAGGGATAATGTAGGAGAAGAAGCAGTGAAGATCCACGTGGAGGAAGAACAAGAAGGATCTAAAGTATGAGGAAAATCACAGAGAAAATTTTAGGAAAGTGAAAAAGGTATGTAAGGAGGACCCTTAGGGTTTGTAGGTGAAATAGGATGATCTATCTCTATCTATTTTTGATATTTTCATGAAAGTAAA
>LTAE01000046.1:0-25581 GCA_001647135.1 Pontederia paniculata
TGTTTGTTCTTCTTACTCTTCTCTCTCTCTATTTGTGTTTATATTCCTACTTGTTTGCTTCCGCTACGCATAACACATCTAGATTAAGTAAAGAAGAACGAAAGAAATTGATATACCAATTCATCCCCCCCCTCTTGGTGTCATTCTAAATCCTACAACAAGGACCTAATCCAAAGAAGCAGTGGAGCAGTTTGCTTCATATATACGTACATCTTAAGTTTCTCGGAAGCAGATTAAGTAATCAACAACACAATGCACGAAACATATATATTAAGCATAGACGTCGTAGATCTCCCATGTGATGAGAATATTTGTTTTTTTTTCCTATAAGTCAACTTTGTTCGGAGTTATTTAGAAATTGAATTTGAATCCTTATCAAAAAAAAAAATGTTATCCATATTAAACAAAAGAGTGTTATGGGAGTTTTTAATTTGAATCTTCCCCGAGGTAATGTTCTCATTCAATCAACAAATTAACATCAAGTTAAACACTCAAGGAATCTCAACACCATCATGATTCCAAAACATACATATTTTTTCTTCGATAGTGAGTTTCTCAATTTTATTTATTCACTTATTATGATTTGATCATTTTTCGGCAATATGAATTTTTATGGCAAAATGAATATATTGTGTACTTATGCGTAGTAACTTGATGTGCATAATAAAATACACATTAACACTTTGGTTAATTTGGATACATGTAAAGTCGATTACATGTAATCCTCTTTTCAGTAAATCCAACTTTCAAATAGAAAAGTTATTTCTTTTGGAAAATGGACTGCAGTAAATGGACCAAGAGTGATTTGAAATGCAATGAAAAAACAATCGATGTAGATGCTTTTCAAAATGTTGTAGACTTGGGGTCCACAAATAATAAATAGATAAACTACATAATTGTATAATTGAAAGATTAAAAGATAGCAAGAAATAAATAATAACAAAGTTAAAACTTAAGTATGATTAATAATTTTATAACTGATTAAAATAATAATAAGAAGAAGAAAAGTAAGTAAAACAAAACATAAATTACGAATAACTGTTAATTATTAAAAATATTTGAAAATACACGAAGAAAAATTATAATAAATTTATTCAAATTAAAATTTAAAAAATAATTAAATTGAAAGTTATATGTATAAAATACAACGTATATAAAAATCGAAATAGTCAAGTAAATATGACATTAAAACTTAAACTAATTGCATGAAACATATTAAAATAACATGTAGAATAAGATATTCAATAAAATGTAACAAATAACAAAATACAAAGATAATAAATAACAAAATCAAAAGATATTAAATTTAAACCAATGCATAATAATAATGTAAAATGTAAAATAAAATAAAATCTAAAAATATATTGACAGAAAATTACAAATTAAAGTATAATAAGAAAAAAAATATAAATTAGAATTATGACGAACCTAGAAATTACAAATTAAAAGTAAATTATAACATTTTTTTAACATAATAATAAGTTTAATAAGAAATAAAATATCAAAATAAATAAATTCAAAATGACAAAAAATTCTAAAATAATATTAAAATAAAGTATATAACAAATAAAGTTATCATGTAAAACTCTTTTTTGTTTGACAAAGTTGGTGTCCAACTAGCTCTAATGATCAACAATATCAAAATAATGGTGACCCCCAAAAAAATAAAAAAAATGATAAATCGATTCTCGAATTTGGCTAACCAAAAAAACATGTTGGTATAGGTAATCATTAACACAACTTTTTACATCATTTTTTCGCCCGAAGAGATAATATATGATGAAAATGGGTTTAAGATTTCTAATGGTAGAAATTTTTTGCCGCATATCAACAAACTTCATAATGATCGAGAAAACACATGTCGTCGATTGATATGCGTCCACAAAGAGTATCGAATTAATATGAGAACAACAAAAGTTAATTATTTCTATCATAATATAGATTTATATTACATGTGTTATGAAGTTTAATTATCATGGATTCCAACTTATTGGTTTGATGATTAATGTAAAACACACACACAGATGTATCTATATATCTATATATAAATATATATACCAAAGAAAGTTTAGAACATATATAGTGGCCTTAATATTGATTTAATACTTGAGTCTCAGAATTAAATTATAAGAAAACACAATAACGTATTTTAAGAAACAAATTATATATATATATATATATTAGTAAATAGGTTTGTTGATGACAAGAAATTGATTATTAATATATATATTGGTAATTGTCACTGACGTATTACAAACAATGAGTTATAAGATAGAAAAGAGTTATTCATACAATTCCTGAAAATTAATACTAGACCTTCAAAAATAAGTATTTTCCCATGGGCAGACAATAGTATTTATATAAATCCAAAAACTTATTTATATATTCTGATTTCAGAATGGTTAACTATCAATTAATCATTTAGTTTGAAGCATTAAGTCAAAGGTTGCAAAGCCAAAATAAAGGAGCCATTAATGTTTATTAAGAAAGGTGTATAGAAATAAAGTAAAATAAAAGGCATATTATTAGTTAAAGAATTTAAAATAAACATATATAATTATTGAATATTATTAATTCATGTCCTATGAGTTATTTGATCTGTCAATGACTTATATGAATTCTTGATTAGGTTTTACCTGATTTGGACTTGGACGTATGGGACCCGACGAGGTCTAGTGATATCGATGTGAGTGAAATTATCACAATAACAATAAGTATGCTCTAGTAGCAGTCTATAGTCTTACGTCGAGGTAAGACACTTTTTCAGAATGGGTTCTTGCATCCATGTGTATGTACTGCAACATATGAAATGAATGATTGTGTGACATGCTTTAACTAACTAACTCGTGCTTAGAATCATGGAAATGAATGCACTTGTCTCCTTGTATGGACTATCGATGTTTTTGCGATGTTTTCTTAGATTCTCGAGTTTTTATGGGATTTGATGATTCTCCCTAGATTAGTATCTCTTACTTGATGCTCTTTTATGAATTGCATGTGCATTCATACATATATGACATGACATAATAAAAACCGTCTCGTGGCGAGATTTTGCATAGCATCTTAGAATGATCAACTCCGAGTAGGTGCGACAAATAAAGTCAATTTCATAAACGGCACAAATCCTAGCATACTATTGCATCCCCAGGTGGACGACATCAGAGAGATACTGAGTTCAATTATGTTATGGCGAGCCTCAGTACGCACAACAACTTACATAGGACTTGTACTGACCATACGACCTTAGTGAGGATTTTCCTTCATTAGCTTACTTTCTTTTGTAGCTAGAAGGACAAATATTTTACATGACACTCATTGCATGGTTTTATCGCTGTTTTACCGTATTGCATCGTGGGCTTCGGTTTTGTTGGTTTTCGATATTGTGTTCCCTCCACTCACTCAACCCTCTTTATGCTCACCCCTCTTCCCATTTTGCAGGTGACGACTGCTAAATATGTTATGTGATGTGCATGTGTTGGTGTTTGTACGAGGTCGACGGATTAGAGTAGTCCGGTTATCTTTGCTTATAGCATTTACTTATGAGTAGGAAACTTGTTTCGTTCCTAACTTTTCATTGTCTCTTGTTATTTATCCATTTTGGCCATTATTTTGATTATATCCCACTTGTGGATTCCCGAGGATCGGTGTTCCTCATATTCGTATACTATTGTTGAGCCATCGTGCTCCTGTGATCACAGACATATTTTTATGGATAGTCATTCCGTTTATGTTTATATTCAATTTATATAAATTGTTGTATACATGGACATTTTTGCCATTTATCCATTCTACGCCAAGATGCTGCCGAAATTTTTGGCAATTTTGAAAGTTAGTTCATTTTCCTTATCATGTTTCGGCAACGTTCAAATATTTGAACTATATATAGTGTTATGTCTATTGTACCCCCTCATGACGGCTAACTGTCGACTATGTCGTGGTTGGTCGTCACAAGTTATAATAAAAAAACAATACAATTATTGTTATAAGTTCCCAAATATCATCAATTATCTATCAAAACTGTAAATATGACAATTGGTTGATATAAAAAATTTGAATAATATCTTTGACAAATACCTAAAAGTTCAAATTTAAAAACAAAAAAAAAACAAAACAAAAATCATAATAAATATGATAGAGAAGTTGCAACATAAGGTAAATAAGCATCAAAGATTAGTGATAATCAACTCAACGTCATGTTCATGCATAATAAAAGTGGTGGAGGCAAAAAAAGGCTACCCCCACGAAGGCTAGCAAATATATGGTTGGTACCGTCTCTAGAGGCTATCAAATGCCTCTCTTGAAGTTTTTTTATTGTTTTTTTTCAAATGTCTCTTGATTTTTTTATTTTTTTTCAAATGTTTCTCTTGATTTTTTTTTTATTTTTTCAAATGCCTATCTTGAATTGAAGCCAACTTCTATAAGTCCAACTTGTACTTTAAGATGGACATATCGAACCTCGTCCAACTAACTCATTCACACACTAACAAAGCAAAATGAAGAAGTCTCCACCTTGTCGTAACAACTCCAACGACAAGGAAGCTCGCACGTGGACGCAATCACACCAGTTACACCAGAATTAGAACCAAAAGACTCTCTGTGTAGATAAGATCGTGTTAAGAATGCCACTAGGTTGTGACCATTGCTTAGGCAACCGACGATGGAAACCATGGATGTAAAGCTGGACGAAATTTGCACGTGTGAAGGTCGATAAGTAAGGGATGGACAATGACACACAAACGACTTATAAAAAGAACAAGACGTCTATAGGGTGTCCCCATCTGCTTCATCGGAAACTACTCTTCTCTCTTTCACATCATATACAAATCTCTTTCTTTTTGATAATGTTGTTGATGCCCAGCTAACTTCCATTGATAATACCAAAATGATTGTAGCCACACGAATGTCCAAAAAACTAATATATCAATGCTCGAATTTGACTAACCAATAAAACATTATGGTGTAAGTAATCAAAACACCACTTTTGGCATCAGATTCTCAACCATATAGATAATATATGATGAAAAGGTATAACGTTTCTAGTGGTACAATTTTTTTTTCCTCGTATCAACAAACTTAGAAATGGTCGAGAAAACACATATTATTGATCAATATGTGCCCACAAAGAGTATCGAATTAATATAAAGATAACAATAGTTGATGACTTTTATCATAATTCATATTTATATATCAAATGTTAAAAATTGAATAACATTAACATTTTCTTTATTTTTCACGAGAAGCCAAAATGTACACATAATATAGAACAATATTATGATTATTAACATTTCCCAAATATCATCAATAGTCTATCAAAATTATGAATATAACAATTGGTTAACATAAGAGATTTGAATAATATCTTTTACAAACACTTAAAAGTCCAAATTAAAAATAATAATAATAATAATATCATAATAACTAGGATAGGGAAGTTGCAATGGGCTGATTATCAATGTGCATGCATAATAAAAATTGTGGAGTTAGAAAAAGTCAAACCCCACGAAAACTAGTAAATATATTATTGATATCATTTAGTAGAGGTATCAAAATGTTTGCATTGATTTTTCTATTTTTATTTGTTTTTTTGTTTGTTTTTCGAATCTCTCTCTTGAATCGAAGTCATTTCTTTCCTTTTTTTTTCTTTTTTTATCAAATATCTCTCTTGAATCGAAGTCAACTTCTATGAGTTCAACTTGAATTTTAAGATTGACATCTTGAATAAAACATGTCTCGTCCACCTAATCCACTCACACACTAGCAAAGCAATGTCTCTGCCTGATAAAACACTTAAATAAATAAATGTGAACTAATGAATATCATGTCAATCTCTTTCTTATTTGATAAAGTTGTTGATCCAACCTAGCTCTAATGATCAATAATATCAAAATGATTGTCGTCCTAGGAAATTTCAAAAGATTAATAAATCAATGCTCGAATTTGGCTGATTAATAAAACATATTGATGTAGACCACTAACACCACTTTTTGCTTTAGGTTATCGTCCTTAGAGATAATATATGATGAAAAGATTTAAGATTTTTAATGGTTTGATATTTTCTTTATATTAACAAATTCGGAAATGGTAAAGAAAACACATTACATTGACCAATATGAATCCACAAAGAATATCTCATTATTATGAAGACAACAAAAGTTAGTGATATTTATCATCAAATGAGAATTTTCAATAACACTAATCTTTTGTACCTTTTTTGTTATGATTAGTTCATAAATTTCATCAATAATCTATTAAAATTATGAATTAAACAATTGGTTAACATAAAAAAATTGAATAATATTTGTTGAAAAACACCTAGAGGAACAAAATTAAAAAAAATAATAAAGATAAGGCAAACAAGCATATGGACTGATCATCAATCCAACATCATGTGCTTGCATGGTTGAGGCGCACAAAGACAAACCTAATGAAGGTTAACAAATATATGACTGGTACCATATAAATAAGTTATCATAATTCCTTTCTTGTTTTTTTTCTTTTTTTTTCTTTTTTTTCTTTTTTTTCAAATGCTTATCTTGAATCGAAGTCAACTATGTATCCAACTAGAACTTTAAGATGAACATCTCATATGAAATATGCCTCGTCCACCTAACACTCATACACTGTAAAAAAAAACTGTCTTGAAAAACACTTATATAAATAAAAGGGTGCTAGTGATCATAATGTGAATCTCTTTCTCCACAACTACTTTTAATGATCAACAATGCCAAAATGATTTTTATGTCAAGAAACTCTAAAAAAATTTATAAACTGGTGCTCAAATTTGTCTAACTAATAGAACATGCTGATGTAGATAATTACTAACGTCACTTTTTGTTTCAAATTCTTGACCATATAGATGATATATGATGAAATTGGTTCAAAATTTTTAATGGTGTAAATTTTTTGCCTCATATAAATAATCTCGGTAATGGTCAAGAAAACACATGTGATCGACCAATATGCACTCACAAAGGGTTTCACATTACTATGAATAAAACAAAAGTTAATGTCTTTTATCATAATACATATTTATATATCAAATGGGAAAGGTTGATAACACTATTTTTTTTCTTTTTCGCGAGAAGTCAAAATGCACATGTAATAATGAACAATACTGTGATTTTTTTTATCGGTTTCCAAATGTGCTCAAGCAATATGACTTGCAAAAAATTTGAATTGTAATAAACAAAATTAAAAATAAAACAAATTCAAAAATAAAATTTTAACAGAAGAAAAAGAATAGGTAAAAATGGAACTAACGACATAAAAATGTGAACAATATTTAGTTATCTCTATATCTATTCATTATCATCAAATTTATGAAGTTGTTACATATACAAATATGTTAAAAAATACAATAAAAAAATTAGAAATGACAAGTAGTACTAGCCAACTACCTCTTCTGCTCTTCCTAGTAATCCTTCTCCTCCTAGTATAACAATAGCAATATTAAATTCTTTTCTCATTGTCATATTGTCATGTTGAAGAGATGATGGAGATGCTGAGGATCAATTATGTCTTGTTGTTCCCTTTACTAGCTTTGGATATTCAAATGTAATTTATTTGTGATTTATTGTTTAAAGAAGAAAAGCATTATTCTCTAAAAACAATATCAGATAGAGAGAAATTTGTGTATGTTACTAGTTTGAAACTTCATTCTAATTTTTTAATTGTAATAAACAATATTAAAAAACTAGAAATAAAACAAATTCAGAAATAAAATTTTTACAGAAGAAAAAGAATAGGTAAAAATGGGACTAACGACATAAAAATATTAAAAAAATTAGTTTATCTTCATATCTATTCATTATTATCAAATTTATGAATTTTTTATATATACAAATGTGACAAAAATACAATAAAAATAAAAAAATAGAAATGACAACGAGAAACAAGTCGTACTAGTCAATTACCTCTTCTGCTCTTCCTAGTTGTCCTTCTCCTCATAGTATAGCAATGGCAATATTAAATTCTTTTCTCATGGTCATATTTTCATGTTGAAGAGAGGATTAAGATGCTCGGTCAATTATATCTTGGTTTCCCTTTGCTAGCTTTGGATATTCAAATGTCAATATTTGTGATTTATTGTTTAAAGAAAAAAAATAATTCTCTGAAAGCAATATCAGATAGAGAGAAATTTGTGTATTTTACTAGTTTGAAATTTCTTTCTAGTTTTTAATTGTAATAAACAAAATTAAAAACTAAAATAAAACAAATCCAGAAATAAAATTTCAACGGAAGAAAAAGAATTGGTAAAAATGGAACTAACGACATAAAAATGTAAACAATATTAGTTATCTCCATATCTATTCATTATTATTAAATTTATGAAGTTGTTATATATACAAATGTGTCAAAAAGTATAATAAAAAAAATAGAAATGACAACGAGAAACAAGTATTACTAGGCAACTATGTATTATGATCTTCCTAGTCGTCTATCTCAAATTCTTTTCTCATAGTCCCATGGTGGAGAGAGGATGGAGATGCTTAAGGTGAATTATGTCTTGTTGTTCCTTTTGCTATCTTTGGATATTCAAATGTCATTATTTGTGATTTATTGTTTAAAAAAATATCATTCTCTGAAAGCAATATCAGATATAGAAAATTTTGTGTATGTTACTAGTTTGAAACTTCTTTCTAGTTTTTTAATTGTAATAAACAAAATTAGAAATAAAACAAATCTAGAAATAAAATTTCTTATGAAAAAAATTGAGAAAAGAAGAGAATCTATGGCGGTAACGAAGTCTATAGACCTTTATAAATAAGGGTTATAAATTTTATAATATATTTTCTTCTTCTTGATAATAAAAAATTCTTTGATGACAACGTCCTTTGTCCGTAGGTATTTTTTCCTTGTTCATATCGATTAAGATGATTTTACCATGTGAAAATCTATGCGTTAATATTTTCTTCTCGCTTTTAGTTTCTTTGTTCTAATTTTTTTATCGATTCATCGGTGTTATAATCCTAACAACATGATATTTGAAAAAACTTATTATTACTCATGAAGATACTGCCAAAAACAAAAGAATCTAACAACTTAAATCACCAATATGATACATTCAAAATGAAAAATGATAAATCTATAAATGGCATGGTCGTGTGATTTAATGACATTGTAAATGGTTTAACTTCGTTGGGCGAGCTAAGGACTAATGATAAAAAAATAAAAAGTTTCACAAGTTTCTTTCTTCAAAGATGGCACACAAAGTGGATAATCAAGGAGGAGCAATATCTAAATAAGATGGAATTTGATTATCTCGTTGGATTTCTCTTGTTTTATGAGATGTGTATGAAGAAAGATCAAGGAAAATCAAACAAGATCAAGAAGAGAACTCTCGCCTTAAACTGCAATCTTAAAGAAGAAAATGATGATGACTCGATTGAAGGAAAAGAAGAGATAAATGAGAGAGGTTATATTATATGCAAAGAAACTAAATAAATATCTTACATTTGTGAAAAAAAAGAAAAAAATTCAGCCGGTCCAAAAGGAGATCATCTACTATAAACACACGCAATCACATGTTTCGAGTGCAATAAAATAAAGCATTACAAAGATAAATGCCCAAACCTCACAAGAAGGAGAAAAGAAAACTCTTCAAGTTACTTGGGATGAAAGTGGAGAAGAAGATTATAGCAACGCATCAAAACCTCATCAGAGGGACATAAAAATGCCTTTCTTGTGTTGATGGCTAAAAGTCATGAGGTAATATCAAATTCTTATGTACAAATTGTGATAGTGATGAATAAATCTATTTTGACATGCACAAAGAATTCAAAAATATAGTGTGCTTAAAAAATTGATGCTTTAAAAACGAATATTAAAAAACTAGGATTATTTTCATTTACCCCTTCGAACTATCGTGAAATTTTAGATCTACCCCTAAATTATAAAATCGGATAGAGATAGGTTTAAACTTTTTTCGATTGATCAGTTTGTCAATCAGTCTGGTTTTCTATTTTTAAATATTATTTTCATTTATACTCTCTTCGCTCCTCTCTCTGGCCTCACACTCTCTCTCTCACTCCTCATGCGCCATCTCACCTGTGTGCATGCAGGCGGTAAGGTTAGTGAGGCGCGCGAGAGAGAAAGAGAGGATGGAGTGTGTGTTTTTTAAGATGAGGGTAAAATAGTAATTTATTAAATGAAAATAATGTTTAAAATAGAAACCAGACTTATGGTTAAAACCAATGTTATCATAACCGGACCGACGATCGAACCGAACACCCAACTGGGTCACGGTTGGATCGGTTCGATCGGATTCGACCGGGTTGAACCAGATTTTATTAAAATAATATTATTTATAAGAATTTATAGTATATAATATAATTAATAGTATAAAATATATGTGCGGAGCTATAAATTAAAATGTATCACATCTCTTCTTGGTAAATTATTATCGTGGATCAATGTTCATAGGTCTATGTTATTAAATTTATATGCAAATATGAGAGAGAGTGAACCACTATAATTTACAAAGCCACACATTCATTGCCTCTCTAATTAATATTATATAAAATATAAGAATAACTTACTTATAATTATATATATATATATATATATATATTATAAAATATTATTTATTATATCAAAAAAATTATGATGATTAATATTATTATAATAATAATCTTATATTAATTATTTTAATTTAAATCATTGACCTAACTTCCGTTTACTATTATATCTTTCTTTTTTTTTACTTTCCATTTTTTCCTCCTTATTTATTCTTCCCCCACCATTTATTCTTATGTCCATTTTTGTTGTTGCTGATTATTTTCAAATTATTTCCTTTTATAAATATTTTCCTTCCATTTTTACAATAAATTTTTAATTTAGTTTGATTTTTTCAAATTTAACATTGAACCCGATTTTTTACCGGTTTGCCGATTCACCGGTTTTACCCGGTTCGAACCAGTTCTATCAGGTCAGACGTCCATCTTGATTTTGTACTTAAACTAGACCGGACTAGGCACCGGTTCGCGGTTGAACTGGTTGAACCGGCCGGTCCGGTCCAGTTTTAATAACATTGGTTAAAACTGATCGATCGAAAACAGTTTAAACATATATTTGCCTGTTTTTATAATTTAGGGATAGATATGAAATTTCATAATAGTTCGAGGGGGGTTAAATGGAAATAACCCAAAAAACTAAAAGATGAAAATAGATATCTTAGAGATTTTTATATTGAGAAATGTAATATTTTAAATGATGTGAACTCACAATTAAATAAAAATGATACTATGATATGTTCGTTGAAAAACCATTTTCTAATATTGCTACGTTGAAAAGTGAAGTAAATGATTTGAAGAATGAACTTCACAAATTCTCTAACGGTGGTAAGATGTTTGACGTGATGTTATATAATCATAGAAAACCATTTAATAAAAATGAGTTAGGATTTTCCAATTTGAATACTAATGTAGATCAACGAATTATTTTTGTCAAAGTTTTACATGATCATTCATTTATAATATATATTTATTGTTATCATCGTAACTTTGAAGGTCATATCATATGATTGCAAAATTAGAAAAGTTGGAATGAAAAATTAAATAATATGGATTCCAAAAGGAACTTTGACTAATATTGTTAGACCCAAACAAATTTGGCTAACAAAATATTATAACTGCATATATGCATCACTAACAAAGCAAGGGAAGAAATGAAATTTTGATATATTGTTAGAGTTCCAAACATATGATGCTTGCATTCAAATCTTATTAAATGATTACCAAAGCATATAACATAAAAATAATTGATAATATTAGTATGGTCGGTTGCATGAAATGTTACTCAATTATTGAAAATTATTTGATTAAAATCATGTTAAATCTATTCTTACGAACATGAAATAATTTACTTGTGATAGGTGATTGTGCTTCATTAATGTATTTGAGTAAACTTATTTGACTATTATATGAGTAAATTTATTCAACTATGTTATGCTCAAATCATGCTAGAAAGTTTGAAAATCCTTTTGACATGCCTAGACATAAGGGGAGCTTATATATTATCTAGTTGTTAATGGGATATGAAATCTACATATTTATATATTGATTCTTTAAAATTATTTGGATTGCTTGATAACATATTGATATTTTATTTGACATATGATGCATGTTATCAAGAGCATAATATTTGAATCTATGAAATTGTGTTGAACATTGTTTTGTGCTTTATTTTAAATATATTTTTCATTTTATAGACATTTCCCTCATTCCTATGAAGCATCTCCCATTATTACTGTTGCAATCTCTTGTATCTTGAACAAATTGATGCTACTCTTTGTCTCTATTTAAGGATTCTGGAGAAGAATCGCAGTCACAACACTCGTATAGAGAATGTCACATCCCAGCAGCACAAATTAGAAAAAGACAAAGATGCTAAAAGTTTGTAGTATCATGACAGCTTATAATTGGTAGAAAAATCAAGAAATATTCTCTACAAGGATTGAAGGGACACGTGTCAAGCTAAAGGAGGAGATATAAAAGCACAAGAGGTGAAGAGAGAGAGAGAGAGTGAGTGAGAGAGAGAGGGTATCTTGGTGGACAAGGAGAAGAACAATTGGAGGAAGGAGAGGAACCTGAGAAGAACATAGGAAGAATGCGAAGAACTTGAGAAGAACACAAGAAAAATGACAGGGAGCTGAGATCAATGAAAGGGATGATTTTTGAACCTTTTATTTGCATTTTGATGACGTATGTTGTAACTAAACTAACACTCTAGAGTTAGTCTATAGGAGATGATTAGTTTGATTCTCATTTTGGTTTCGAATTTTGAATTCTGATTCTATTTTATCGATAATGTCTTGAATCTTAACCCAATGATAAATTCTTATATGACCCCCTATGCATCGCAGCCGCTCGAATAATTGAGGCGACGAAACCGCTCGTCGCATACGAAGGTCTCTGTTTTCTATTTTGTATTGGACTCCCTATATATACTTCCTATTATTTGAGTTATTATGTATCTTGTAATCATATATTATTTCTCCATTAAAGAAAACACTCAACCGTTGCTCGAGGACGTAACCCAGTTAAGGATGAACCTCGTAAATCTCGTATCTTTTTTCTATGTGCGAACTTGTCTCTCTCTCTCTCATCTCATATCTGCAACATATTTGTTGTTGTATGAAGATTTTTCCTAATTTGCATTTGAATGGATTCAAGCTGGGAGGCTATTTCTGTTTATCTTTATCGCATTGATTAGCATTTGGATTTAAAGGGTGGTGCATCTCATGAGGGAGGCGTTCATGCACAAATCAAAATTATTCATTGTCTTTGAATTCCACTTGATTTGATTGTGTGGTTTGTGGTTTGTGATTATAAGTGGACGAATTTTATTGCATGATTGTGATAGACCTACTGGGCTTTCGAAATGTTTAAAATAATTGGAAGTTTTGGATATCTCCTCTTATTTCACTTATAATCCGATAATAAACCCCACTAGCTAATTCTGCAAGTCATTGATGTTGATCATATGCTAGGAGGCCATTGATCAAGGTTTTATCAATCGATTAGTATAGATAGGTTTCAGATCAATACTTCAAATATCTGATGCTATGAGACCACGAGACTGTAGTTTTGGATATCTCCTCTTATGATTTGATCATTTTTCGGCAATATGACTTTTTATGGAGAAATAAATATATATTGTGTACTTTTGCATAGTAACTTGCTCGGCATAATAAAATATACATTCACACTGGTTAGTTTGGATACATGTAAACTTACATATATGTAATCCTTTTTGCACTAAGGGTGTGTTTGGTTTGAGTTTTTTTTTTCAAAGGATTCCAACGAATTCTAGTTGCAATGTCTTATTATCACGTTTGGTTCCACAAGTATATGAATGTGCTCGACCATATCATATTACTGAGCCAATGAAATTCTGTCATTTCATGGGAATGTGATGTCGATCAAAATCTGTGGCTTTCTAAGATTCCTACTTCACATTGGCTTTTAAAATTCCACTTGATTTATCAAAAGATATGAATATTTCCGACTAATATTTTCTTATTCCTTAGGAAACTCAATATCAAGATTTCCAAAAATTAAAATTGACTTTTTTTTCTGTATCATATTTTCTAGTGAAAGGCACAATGTTCTCATGTAAATACTTTCATTTGTTTTTTTTTCTTGCCATTTTCTTTAAAGTTTTAGTTTTTTTGTATATTTGGTTATTACTTATGTTTAGGATGTTTAATAGTTTAACTTAGATATTAATATTTTTTACATTACTGCCTCAAACCAAATACATTAGGGAATGTGACTCAAATTATCATATTCTAAGAAATTTTGAAATTCCTATCAATCTTTTAACCTGCAAACCAAAACACTAAATGCAACTTTCAAATAGAAAAATATTTCTTCTGGAAATGAACTAGAGTAAGTGGATTAAGAGTGATTTGAAATACAATGGGGAAAAATTGTGTAGGCGTTTTTCCAAATGTTCTAGACCCCGCAAATAATAAATATATAAAGTAAATAACTGTATAATTGAAAGATTAAAAGATAGTAAGAAATAAATAATAACAAAGTAAAAAAAAGTACAATTAATAATTTTATTACTGAAAGATTAAAATAATAATAAGAAATAAAGTGAAACAAAATATAAATGACGAATAATGGTTAATTATTAAGAATACTTGAAATTACACAAAGATAAACAATAATAAGTTAATTATAATTAAAATTTGAAAAACAATTACATTGAAAGTTAGATGTATAAAAAACAACGTATATAAAAATAGAAATAGTCAAGTAAATACGACATTAAAACCTAAACTAAGTACATGAAACATATTAAAATAACATGTAGGATAAAATATTCAATAAAATGTAACAAATATTTATATAGAAATAACAAAAACAAAACGTATTAAATTTAAACCAATGCATAATAATAATAATGACATAACATATAAAAGAAAATCTAAAAAATGTATTGACACAAAATTACAAAATAAACTATAATAAAAAATATAAACATTAGAATAAAATGAATTTTTTTTCTTTTTTTTTTCAAATGTCTCTATTGAATTGAAGCCAACTTCTATGAGTTCAACTTGAACTTTAAGACGTCCAATGAAATGTTCCTCGTCTACCTAACCCACTCACACACTAGCAAAGCAAAGTCTCCACGAATGGAAACACTTAAATAAATAAATGTGCTAGTCATCATCATGTTGTAGATGACCAAGGTCATACACAGGATTAACAAAAAGCTATAGCCGTGACAATCCAAAGACAAGGGATCTCGCATGTGGATGCAATCATCCTAGTTACCCTAAAATTGGATCATAACAACTCTCTATATGGACAACAATTATGTCATGAATGCTGCAAGGTTGTGACTGTTACTCGGGCAGCCAACGATGGAAAATAGAGGTGTACATTTGTGCGGAATTTGCAAGTGCGAAGGTTAGTAACAAAGAGACGAATAATGATGGGCTAATGACTTATAAAAAGAATCCGCTTCGTCGGAATCTATTCTTATTTCTTTCACATCATTTACATATCTCTTTCTTTTTGACAACGTGATGCCCACCCAACTCTAATGATCGACAATAATAATTGCCACCCCAAAAGACTCCAAAAAATTGTTATATAGATGCTCGAATTTGGCTAACCAATAAAACATTATGGTGTAGGTAATCACAACACTTTTTGCATTAGGTTCTCAACCATATAGATAATATATGATAAAAATGTATAACATTTATAGTGGTACAAATATTTTTCCTCGTATCAACAAACTTCCAAATGGTCGAGAAAACACGTCATCTACCAATATGTGCCCACAAAGAATATCGAATTAATATGAAGACAACAATAGTTGATAACTTTTATCACAAAACATACATATATATATATATAAATATATAAATATATATATATATATATATATATCAAATGAGAAATATTGAGTAACACTAATTTGTTATTTATTTTTCATGAGAAGCTAAAATGCACACATAATATATAATAATACTATGATTATTATCATTTCCCAAAGATCATCAATAGTATATCAAAATTATGAGTATATAAATTGGTTAACATAAGAAATCTTTTACAAACACTTAAAAGTCCAAATTTAAAAAAAAACATAATAATTAGGATAGAGAAGTTGTAATGAGCTAACTATGAACTCTCAACATCGTGTGATACATAACAAATTTGGTGGAGGCAAAAAAGGCAAACCCCACGAAGACTACCAAATATACGAGTGGTACCATCTAATAAAGGCTATGAAAATGACTCTCTTGATTTCTTTTTCTTTATTTTTTTTTTCAAATTCTTTTATTGAATTGAAGTCAACTTCTATAAGTTTAAGAATTTTAAGATAAACATTTTGAATGAACCATGTCTCGTCCATCAAAGTCATTCTCTTGATTTTTTTTCCTTTTTTTCTTTCTTCTCATATGTCTCTCTTGAATCAAAGTCATTATGAGTTCAATTGGAAACTTTAAAATGGACATCTTGAATGAAACAAGTCTAGTCCACCTAATCCACACACACTTGCAAAGCAAAATCTCTTCTTGCGAAAACATTTAAATAAATAAATGTGTTATCAATATAATGTTAATCTCTTTCTTATTTGTCAAAGTTGTTGATGCACAATTAGCTCTAATGATCAATAATATCAAAATGATCGTTGCTCTAGGAAACTTCAAACATTTGATAAATCGATGCTCAAATTTGTCTATTTAATAAAACATGTTTGTTTCATATTACCTTAGGAATAATATGAATGAAAAGAGTTTAAGATTTTTATTGTTTTATAATTTTTTTCTCGTATCAACAAACTTGAGAATGGTCGTCAAAACACATGACATCGATAAATATGCGGATACAAAGAGTATCACATTAATATGAAGACAAAAAAGTTATTGAATTTTATTATAATACATATTTATATATCAAATAAAAAATGTTGAATAACACTTATATTTTCTTCATCTTTTATTGGTAGCAAAAATGTGCACATAATAAAGAACAATACTATGATTGTTATCAATTTCCAAATGTCTTTAATGATCTATCAAAATTATGAATAGACAATTGGTTAATATAAGAAATTTAAGTAATATCTTTGAAAAACACCTAAAAGTCCAAAGTTAAAAACAAAAAAAATAACAAATATCACAATAACTAGAATAGAGAAGTTGTAACAAGACAAACAAGAATCAACTATAGTTGATCATCAACTCAATATCATGTAGGTGCAGGCGGAAAAGGCAATTAACAAATACACGAGCGATACCATAAACAACATAGAGGCTATCAAAATTCATCTCTTGGGTTCTTTTTTCCTTTTTTTTCTTTTTTTCAAATGTCTCTTTTGAATTGAAGTCAATTTCTATAAGTCCAATTGGAACTTTAAGATGGACATCTCGAATGAAATGTGCCTTGTCAAACTTACCCACTCATGCACTAGTAAATAAAAATCTCAGTTGTTGATGCCTAAGTAGTTCTAATGATCAATGATACCAAAATAATTGTCGTCCCAAGAAACTACAAAAAAATTGATAAAATCAGTGCTCGAATTTGTCTAACTAATAAAATATGGTTGTGTAAGTAATTATTAACGCCACTTTTTGTATCAGATTCTCGACCATTTAGATAATATATGATGAAAATTATTTATAATTTTTGGTGGTATAAATAGTTTGCCTCATATAAACAATATCGAAAATGATTAAAAAAATACATGTCATTGACCAATATATGTTTCACAAAGAGTATCACATTGATATGAAGACAACAAAAGTTGACGATTTTTATCATAATACAAATTTATATATCAAATGGGAAATGTTGAATAACACTAACGTATTCTTCCTCTTTCATGGGAAGACAAAATACACATGTAATAAAGAATAATACTATGATTTTTTATCGGTTTCCAAATATTTTCAAACAATATGGCGTGCAAAATTTTTTTATTGCAACAAACAAAATTAAAATTTTGAAATAAAAAAAATCTAGAAATAAAATTCCAACAGAAGAAAAGAACAGATAAAAATGAAACTAACGTCATAAAAATGTGAACAATATTTAGTGATTTCCATATCGATTCATCATTATCAAATTTATAAAGTTGTTATATATACAAATGTTCTTTTTTTTCAAATACCTCTCCTGAATTGTGTTTCTTTTTTTCAAATGTCTCTCTTGAATTGAAGCCAACTTATATTAGTCCAACTTGAATTTTAATATGGACATATCGAATGAAACGTTCCTCGTCCACCTAACCCATTCAGACACTAGCAAAGCAAAGTATTCACCTTGTCGTGACAAATCCAACGACAAGAGAGATTGCACTTGGTCGCAATCACACTAGTTACGTCAGAATTTGAAAGAAAAGACTCTATCTGTGGACAGGATTATGTGAAGAATGCCACCAGGTTGTGACCATTAGTTAGGCAATCGACAATGGAAAATGGGGGTGCATAGCTGGGCGGAATTTGCACATGCTAAGGCCGGTAACTAAAAGACGGACAATGACACTCAAACAACATATAAAAAAAGAATAAGACATATATCAGGTGTCCCCCTCCATTTCATCAGAAACTACTCTTCTCTTTTATATCATATACAGATATCTTTCTTTTTGATAATGTTGTTGATACCCAGCTAACTCGATCAATAATACCAAAATGATTGTCGTATCATGAACCTTGAAAAAATTTATATATCAATGCTCAATTTTGGCTAACCAATAAAACATTATGGGGTAAGTAATCACAACACCAATTTTGACATAAGATTCTCAAATATAGAGATAATATATGATGAAAAATGTATAACATTTTTAGTTGTATAAAAAATTTTCATCGCATCAACAAACTTGGAAATGGTCGATAAAACACATGCCATCGACCAATATGTGTCCACTAAGAGTATCAAATTAATATAAAGATGACAATAATTTGTGTCTTTTATCATAATTTATATTTATATATCAAATGGGAAAAATTGAATAACACTAACATTTTTTTTTATTTTTCATGAGAAGTCAAAATGCACACATAATATAAAGCAATATTATGATTATTAATGTTTCCCAAATATAATTAATAGTCTATCAAAATTATGAATATAATAATTGGTTAACATAAGAGATTTGAATAATATCTTTTACACAAACACTTAAAAGTCCAAATTAAAAAAAATAACAAGATTACAATAGCTAGGATAGAGAAGTTGCAATGGATTGATTATCAATTCAATGTCATGTGCATGTATAATAAAAATGGTGGAGTAAAAAAAAGGCAAACCCCACGAAGGGTAGTAAATATGCGATTGATATAATCTAGTAAACTATCAAAATGTTTGTCTTGATTTTTTTCTTTTTTTATTATTCAAATGACTCTCTTGAATCGAAGTCATTTTTTTCTTTCTTTTTCATGTTTTTTTTTCTTTTTTTCTTGTTTTTCTTCAAATGTCTCTTTTAAATCGAAGTCAACTTATATGAGTTCAATTTGAATTTTAGATGACATATTGAATGAAATATGTCTCATTCACCTAATCTATTCACACACTAGCAAAGTAAGATCCCTGCGTGTGAAAATACTTAAATAAATAAATGTGTTAATGCACATCATGTCATTTTTTTTCTTTTTTCCAAAAGTTGTTGATCCAACTTAGATCAATAATATCAAAATGATTGTTATCTTAGAAAATTCCAAAAACTTAATAAATCAATGCTGGAATTTGACTTTACTAATAAAATATGCTGGGGCAAAACACTAACATCACTTTTTGGTTTAGGTTTTTGACTTTAGAGATAATATATAATGAAAAGAGTTTAAGATTTATAATGATTTGATATTTTTATTTCATATTAACAAATTTGAAAATGGTCAATAAAACACATGATATCGACCAATATGGGTCCACAAAGAATATTGCGTTAATATGAAAACAACAAAAAAATAGTAACTTTTATTATCAAATGAGAATGTTGAATAACACAAATATTTTCTTTCTCTCATTGGTAGTGAAAATGTGTAGATAATATGTAGAATATTATGATTGTTATTAGTTCGTAAATGTCATAAATGATCTATCAAAATTATGAATTAGACAATTAGTTAATATAATATCTTTTAAAAACACATAAATGTCCAAAATTAAAAAAAACAAAGATAAGGCAAACAAGCATCAACGAGTTGATAATCCACAATTAACATAATAAAAGTGGTGGAGGCGGACAAAAACCAAACCCATGAAGGATAATGACTATTACAATATAAATAACATAATGCTATCTTGATTTTCTTTTCTTCTTTTTTTCCCTTTTTTTTGCTTGTTTTTTTTTATTTTTTATTTTTCTTAAATGCTTCTTTTGAATCAAAACCAACTTATATGAGTCAAATTAGAACTTTAAGATGAATATCTCGAATGAAAATGTGTCTCGTCCACCTAACCCACTCATACATTGGCAAAGGAAAGTCTCTGCCTTGAAAAACACTTAAATAAATAAATGTGTTCTAGTAATCATCATGTCGATCTCTTTCTTATTTGATAAAGTTGTTGATGTCCAACTATTTTTAATGATCAACAATGCCAAAATGATTTCCATCCCAAGAAACTCTAAAAAAAATTATAAACTGGTGCTCAAATTTGTCTAACCAATAAAACATGCTTATTAGGTAAATACTAACATCACATTTTGAATTAAATTTTTTGACCATATAGATAATATATGATCAAATTATTTCAAGATTTCTATCGGTACAAATTTTTTGCCTCATATAAACAATCTCAGTAATGGTTAAGAAACGCATGTGATCGACTAATATATGCTCACAAAGACTATCACATTACTATGAAAACAACAAAAGTTCGTCTTTTATCATAATACATATTTATATATCAAATAGAAAAGATTGGGTAACATTAACATTTTCTTCTTTCTAAATGCACACATAATAAAGAACAATACTGTGGTTTTTTTTATCGGTTCCCAAATGTCCTCGAGCAATATGGCTTGCAGATTTTTTGAATTGTAACAAATAAAATTTAAAACTGAAAATAAAACAAATCTATAAATAAAATTTCAATAGAAGAAAAAAAGATGTAAAAAAACCAATGCCATAAAACTGTGAACAATATTTAGTTATCTCCATATTTATTTATTATTATGAAATTTATGAAATTGTTATATATACAAATGTGTCAATGACAACGAGAAACAAGTAGTACTAGTTTATATGTCACACTGTACCTTTACAAACAACAACTCCAACTCCATTATCACCACCAATTACCTCTCCTCCTCAGCAATATTAAATTCTTCTCTTCTGTTCATATTGTTATGATTAACAGAAGGATGCTGAGGCTAATTATGTCTTGTTGTTCCCTTTGCTAGTTTTGGATAATCAAATATCATCATTTGTGATTTTTTTTAAAAATATATAATTCTTTGAAAGCAATATCAAATAGAGTGCAATTCATGTATTTTATGAGTTTGAAACTTCTTTCCAGTTTATTAACATGCAAAAAATACATAATCGACATGCAAAAAATGTTCATCAACATCCACACTGATTCACTGATATCCACAATTACTTAACAAGATTGATGACATACAAAAAGGACAATAAGTGTTTTAGTTCTTTTTCCTATAGAAATCAAGATTATATGTTGATCGAGGAATTGCTTCTATGGAAGCGAACGAGGACCTTCCTTCCAAGTTTCTCTCATGCTCGTCTACTGAAATAGGTGTGCTAACTTCTTCAAGTGACTCGCTCTACTTGTTGATCAAGATGACAAATTCCAATGACTTTGATGGCCACAAATTTAATAGATAAATTTGTATTAATGTTTTTGAATAAGCAGCAAACGATAAAGCTCCGAAGAAGTTCAAAATGACAATATAACAACTAAACTTATTGATTAGTTTGGATAAATGTTTGATCTAAATAATATACTGAAAAATAGTTTAATCTGTTTTCTACTTGTTCGTCTTTAAGTGTGTTGTTATGCCATAAATTATTATACATTATACACAAATTTATGAAAAAAAGTTGAGAATATAAGAGAATCTATGGCGATACCGAAGTTTCTCGATGTATGGACTTTTATAAATAAGGGTTATGAATTTTATGATATATTTTTTTCTTCTTGATAGTAAAAACTCTTTGATAGCGGCCTCCTTTGTCCGTAAGTATTTTTTCCTTGTTCACATCGATCAAGAGGATTTTAACATGTGAAAATCTATGTGTCAATTTTTTCTTCTCGCTGTTAGATCTAGATTCTTTCACTTTTGACAGTTTCTTCATGAGTAATAATAAGTTTTTTTTCCAATATCATCTTGTTAGGTTTCTATGATATGGGTATGAAGAAAGATCAAGGAGAACCAAACACGATCAAGAAGAGAACTCTCACCTTCAGATGTAATTTTAAAGAAGAAAATGACAATGGCTCAATTGAAGGAAAAGAAAGATAAATGAGAGTAAGCTTATATTATGTGAAAAGAAACTAAATAAATATCTTATATTTGTGAAACAAAGAAAAAATTTCAATCGACCCAAAAAAAGATTATCTACTATAAACACACGCAAAATCGCATGTTTCGAGTGCAATAAAATATAGATGAATGCTCAAACATCACAAGAAAGAGAAAAGAAAACTCTTCAAGTTAGAGAGGAAGATGATAGCAACTCATCAAAACCTCATCGGAGGGACATAGAGAGGCCTATCTTGTGCTGATGGCTAAAAATCATAAGGTAATATCAAATCCTTCTAGTACAAATTGTGATAGTGATGAAGAAATCTCTTTTGACATGCAAAAAGAATTCAAAAATATAGCGTGCTTTAAAAAAATTGATGCTTTAGAAAGGAATATTAAAAAACTAGGATTATTTTTATTTACCCCCCTCAAACTATCATGAAATTTTATATCTATCCCTAAATTATAAAATTGGATAATGGTATGTTTAAACTATTTTTTATTGACCAATTTATCAATTAGTCTGATTTTCTATTTTTAGACATTATTTTAATTTATTAAATTACTATTTTACCCTCATAATACAAAAATACTTTCTTTAGTCCTCTCTCTCACCTCACACACACACACTCTCTCTCTCTCACTCCTTACGCGCCATCTCGCCTACCCACGTGCAGGCGAGATGGTTAGTGAGGCAAGAGAGATAGAAAGAGAGGATGGAGTGCATGTTTTTTAATATGAGGGTAAAATAGTAATTTATTAAATGAAAATAATGTTTAAAAATAGAAAACCATAACAATGGCTGGTCAATCGAAAAAGTTTAGACCTACCTTTGCTCGACTTTATAATTTAGGGATAGATCTAAAATTTCACGATAGTTCGAGGGGGGTTAAATAAAAATAACCCGAAAAACCAAACGGTGAAAATTGATATTTTAGAGACTTCTATATTGTGAGAAATGTAAAGTTTTAAATGATGTGAACTCACAATTAACTAAAAATTATACTATGATATGTTCATTGAAAAACCATTGTTCTATTATTGCTACGTTGAAAAGTGAAGTAAATGATTTGAAGAATGAACTTCACAAATTCTCTAATGGTGGTAAGATGTTTGACTTGATGTTATTTAATCATAGAAAACCATTTAATAAAAATGAGTTAGGATTTTCTAATTTGAATACTAATGTAGATAAAGGAATTATTTTTTTAAAAGTTTTACATGATTATTCATTTATAACATATATTTATGGGTTCAACGGAGGTGCTACCTACTTAAATAGGTAACACCGTACTACCTATCTTATCAATCATAAGATGTTAAATATAAGGTAGATCTAACAACTTGTAACAAACTATTTACGTAAGAGAATATCTCATATCTACCGTATATCCAACATCTTACGGTGGACAAGGTAAGTAGTACGGTGTTACCTAATTAAGTAGGTAGCACCTCCATTTTTTCCTATATTTATTGTTATCAACGTAACTTTGAAGGTCATATCATATGATTACAAAATTAGAAAAATTGGAATGAAAAATTAAATAATATGGATTTTAAAAGGAACTTTGACTAATCTTGTTAGACTCAAACAAATTTGGGTTAGAAAATCTATATAACTTTTTTTCGCACATATGCATCACTAACAAAGCAAGAGAAGAAATGACATTTAGATTTATTGCTAGAGTTCCAAACATATGATGCTTGCATTCAAAGCTTATTAAATGATTACCAAAGCATATAACATAAAAATAATTGATAATATTGGTATGGTCAGTTGCTTGAAATGTTACTCAATTATTGAAAATTAATTGATTAAAATCATGTTAAATTTATTCTCACGAATGTGAAATCATTTATGTGTTATAGGTGATTGTGCTTCATTGATGTATTTGATTAAACTTATTTGACTATTATATGAGTAAATTTATTCAAATATGTCATGCTCAAATCATATCAAAAAGTTTGAAAATTCTTTTGACATGCTTGGACATAAGGGGAGCATATATATTATCTAGTTGTTAATGGGAGTATGAAATCTACATATTTATATATTAATTCTTTAAAATTATTTGAATTGCCTAATAACAATTGATATTTTCTTTGACATATGATGCATGTTATCAAGAGCATGATATTCTAATCTATGAAATTGTGTTGAACATTGTTTTGTGCTTTATTTTTAATATAGATTTCATATTATAGGCATTTCCCTCATTCATATGAAGCATCCCCCATTATTACTGTTGCAATCTCGAATATCTTGAACAAATTGATGATACTTTTTGTCTCTATTTCAGGATTCTAAAGAAGAATCACAATCACAACACTCGTATAGGGAACGTCACATCCCAGCAGCACAAACTAGAAAAAGATAAAGATGCTAAAAGTCTGTAGTATCCTGACATCTTATAATTGACAGGAAAATCAAGAAATATTCTCTACAATAATTGAAGGGACACATGTCGAGCTAGAGGAGTATATATAAAAGCACAAGAGGTAATATAGAGGGTATTTTCTTGGTGCGCAAGTAGAAGAACAATTGGAGGAAGGAGAAGAGCCTAAGAAGAACACATGAAGAATGCGAAGAACTCGAGAAGAACATAAAAAGGAGAGGAAGCTGAGATCGATGAAAGTGATGATTTTTGAACCTTTTATTTGCATTTTGATTATGTATGTTGTAACTAAACTAACACTCTAGAGTTAGTCTATAGGAGATTATTAGTTTGATTCTCATTTTGGTTTCTAATTTTGAGTTCTGATTCTATTTTGTTGATAATCTCTTGAATCTTAACCCAATGATAAACTCTTATATGACCTATGTGCATCGCATTCGCTCGAATAATTGGGGTGACAAAGCCGCTCGTCCTCTACGGAGGTCTCTGTTTTCTATTTTATAATTGGAGTCCCTATATAAACTTCCTAAGTTTGAGTTATTATGTATCTTGTAATAATCTATTATTTCTCCATCAAAGAAAACACTCAACCGTCGCCCGATGACGTATCCCAATTAAGTGTGAACCTTGTAAATCTCGTGTCTTCTTCTATGTGCGAATTTCTCTCTCTCTCTCTCTCTCTCTCTCTCTCTCTCTCTCTCTCTCTCTCTCATTATTT
>LTAE01000046.1:44853-74529 GCA_001647135.1 Pontederia paniculata
CGCCTATCCTGCGGTCGTCCGATCCTCTACCTCCATCAGTTCAGACAATCCCCCGGGTGCCCGCTTGTCTTCTCTCCAAGCCTCCGGACGTCCTCTGTCTTCGCTTGATGTCCTCCGGTCGCCAGCACTCAACCTGCGGTCGATCACTCCTCTGTTGCCTTCTGCTCTGGTCGTCCATTGTCTCCACCCTAAGCCCTCTAGACGTCCACTTATCAGCCTGGCAGTCTTCCGGTCGTCCACCGTCTCCTATCTGAGCCCTTCGGACGACCACTCCCCAACCTTGTGTTGAAAGTTGTTCTCTTGGGGTCGCCCATTCATCAATCATCGCGCGACCTCCTCGGTTCAGCCTTTTGCTCTGGTCGTCCTTTCTTCATATCTGATCTACCGGTCTACATCTGATCCCTCCATATGTGTATACCCTCCATTATCGGTCGCCCTCTTTACATCTTTGGTCGACCGTTCATGCTTCTGCTCCTCCATATGCATTATTCTTCTGATATTGGTCGACCGCTTCATATAGTTAGGACGCCCACTGCACACATGTAGTTCTTCTGATAATATATTACATGTGCATTGGTCCTCCATTCCTTCAACTCATGTCGACCGCTACTCTGAACTTGAATATATTCTGTTACATAAATCAGCTCAACAAGTTCATCAGTACAGGTTGAGTTCACTTACAAATTTATGATCATTCAAAATATTCTCGGAATACTAGATTCAACAATATATATGGAGAGACAAATGCTAAGTCTGTATATGATTTCTTAAGCAAGCCCTCTGTCACCCCTCCTTTTGCAGGACGGTCGGCTTGGAGGTGTCTATGGAAGATCCAAGTTTCCCCGAAGCTGCACCTTTTCCTCTAGAAACTCTCACACTTACTCCTTCCAACTAAGTATATGATATTGTGTTTTGACCCCTCTATTAACCCCAACTGCACCCTATGTGGCAGTGATTCTGAATCTAACTGTCATTTATTTTTTGATTGCCCCTTTTCTTTGCAAATTTGACAAATTTTCCAAACTAAAACTAGCATCCAGTTCCAGTACATGCAGTCCTGGGGTGATGGCGACTGGATTTTGGAAGGAGACTCCCTAGCCCCATCTTCGCGATCCACATTTTTATCTTTGTTTGCCTATTGCTTATGGGGAATTTGGAGGCTTCAGAACGATATACATTTTAACTCCAAGTCGGCAACCACACTTGAGGTCTGGAGACGAGCGCAGGCCAGCTTCAACGACTACCTGATCCATACCCATGAGGGGTTCACCCTACCGGTCTCAAATGAGACACGTTGGGAGCCCCCGCCTCAATCCGTATTCAAACTGAATACGGATGGATCCTTCACAGGTCCAGATGAGGCGGGAGGAACATGTTTTATCATTAGAGATACTAATTCACGCTTTTGTGGCGCAGGTGCACTTCACTCGATCTTTCACTCGGCGCTAGAAAGCGAATCATGGGGTATCCACGCAGGCTTTCTGGAATGCAAACGTCGTGGCTTGCAACGTGTTATAGTAGAATCGGACTGCGATCTTCTCATCAGAATCATGAAGCGAAGGACGAGAACTCCGTGGCGCACAAGTTACCTGTTGGAAGATATATACAGTCTAATCTCCTTTTTTGAAGAGTGCTCTTATGTTTACATCTCACGCAATGCTAACAAAGCAGCTGACTTTTGTGTGCGCTTAGGCCGCCAATCGCGTTGCGATAATTTTTGGATGGATGACCTCCTTCAGGCATCCTCAATATTTTATATCTGGACTCGGCTACTTCTGCCACTTAATTAAACCTCATTTTTTTTTAAAAAAAAATATACATTGTAGCCTAGATATCAGTGCTCATTTCTAACTAGAGTCATTTTTTGCCATGTGGTAGAATCGCATGTTGGACTATAAGATCAGCATACACACTCCCTTTTTTTAAAAAAAAACTAATTACTTGACCAACAAATTATCACGTGACAACTTTGACCACGCATCTAAAGTAGACTCGTGTTTCAAAATTTGATGGACCAACCAACAGACTGTCTAGTTTGATTTTATTATAAAACTTAGAAATAATAAAAATCAGAACGAATCGCTTGAACCAATCAAAGTGATTTTCTTAAATAAAATGTAAATTCGCAAAGAAATCCTCAAAAAGAAGACAAATGTAAAAAAGAAGAAAAAATTGAAAAGAATTAAATGTTATTATTGAAAGAGCAAAGAGTAAAGAAGAAAAGGAAGAGAAGAGTACACAATGAATTCATTTGAAAAAAAATATTATGAAGATATCACAAGAGAAAAAAATGGAACTTAATCTATGGAACATGAAAACATAATATTTTGAAAATTTATAAAACTTTATAAAGATAATATTTCATCTAAAAATAAAAAAAATTGATAAAAATTATATTTATTTTTTTAAGATAGAAAATTAAGGCAAAGAGGAAAAGATGAAAAAAAAGAGATATATGATATAGAAAATAAATGAAGATTGTAAAAATGAGGATTTGAAAAAATAAACATAGAGATACTAAATGAAAATTAAAATAGGACATGAAAGGAAGGGAAACAAAAATTGGATTGAAAATAAACTAAAAATATTACAAGACAAATATATATTATAAAGTAAAAGGACAATTATAAATTAATATGTCATTTTAAATGAATGATTTATTGAAATGTTTTAAAATTTTCATATTATATTTAGTTATACTAAATAATATTATTTAATGATATTTGATTCAATTAATTAAAATTCGGTTGAGCCGGTCTAATCACGATTCAATTGACGTTTAAAACATGACTTCAAATTTCCCGATGCCCTAACTTTGTCGTCCTCCCCATCGTGTTCGCCCTCTGTCTTCAATCTCCTGTCGTTGTACGCTATCGCCGTGTTCCCCGCCTGTGCTCGCACCCTGCATCCGCCGTTCGCCACCTGCTGTCGCCTCTCGCGCCCTGCAGCTGCCGTTCGCCCCCTTCTGTCTCTTGCGCTCTCCTTCGTGCTCGCGCCCTGCAGCCACCGCTGCCGCCGGTACACTCTCTCTTTCTTTCTATATGTTTGCACGAGCAAGGAGCCCCAAAGTATGCTTCACTGCTCACGAGCAGGGCTTACCTACCTCCCTCTCTATCCGCACGAGCAAGAAGCCTTCCCTCCCTCCCTTCCATTCTCCATCTCTCTCTGCACGAGCAAGGAGCCCCAAGTCTCCGAATGCGTAGCCCGACTGGATACCTGTTCGGCTTCAGCAATTGAGCTGGCTCGAGTTCTACGTTGTTACTGTTAAATTGAATTAGGTTTTTCATTACTGTTAAATTGTTATGATTTATGAATTGTTTTAGGATTAATTGCTATTATATGATTCGTTCGTTTTCATTATAGTTCTACAGTATATTTTAATTGTTATTGTGATGAACATTTTCTTATTTTGATAACTTGTTTTACTTTTGGTAATTTGGATATTGATACTTTGCTTGATTGTTTGAAAGGTTAAGTTTTTGCTTCATTTTAAAAAAATGCAATGTTTTATTTTTGTTCGTGCAAATTAATATATAAAATTATAAGTATATTAATAAAATAATTTGGTAGAATCGTTCGTGTCATGTTACATGTGCACAATTTCGTTCTTTCCCAGCCCCTCCGTGTCGAACCCATTTGGCGTGTTTGACAACATTGGTCTTCATGCGAACCTATACAATGTCATGGATTACTGGAGGAGCATACCATTTTCTTACAATTTCATAAAAAACCATAAATAATTCTTACTTCTCTTTTAGTTGCTGCATTGGTTAAGTGCATTCATAAGCAGTTTCTCTTAAATTGAAGAAAATTGTGTTTTGCCTAGTGCTTATATGGTGCATGTATTATCCTGACAGAAGGGATTCTTCATAATTGTCTTTTTTCCCTTTTTGTGCAGAGTTGGCTTCATCTTTCATCCAGAGAGATGAGTTCCACTGCTGCTTCATCTCCAGTCTCCAGTACGAAGATTGGTGATTCTATTGGTGCTATTTCTGCCATAAATGGAAACACCACTCCTCAACGTTCTGTTAATCTTGAAATGCCGAAGCAGAGCCTCCGGGGCCTTAACAAGCCCAAGTGCATTAAATGTGGCAATGTTGCTCGATCCAGGTATGATTGCTCCTTTTTATCATTGACAACATGTAGAATGTCATCGCTAGAACGTAAAATGTTAGAGATAATAAATACTAGCTTTGAGGTTCTACTTCTTTTGTTGCAGGTATGTCTGTTTACTTATATCTTCAGTTTAATCCTGCCAAGTTTGGGGACTTGGTTTATACAAGTTACTTGCAATCGACAGTGTTCTGGCTTGGCCTTTCAAAAAAAAGATAGTGTTCTGGCTTGATTCCTGTGAAATATGAACTTTTTCTTGAGTAATGAAAGATATGACTATTCGAGGACAAGGTCGTCTGTTTTTTATTCAATGAATGATAACAATTACAACGTCATGTTAGAATATACACTCTTTAGTTACATGTTCCAATCCTTAAAGCCTTTCATGATTAACAATATTCTCCACATATTCTGAACTTTCTAAATCCAAATGGCCCATGATGAACAATGATCTCGCCTGTTTCTTCTAGTGAGTATACACTTCCGGTGAAGTAACCATACAAAAATTCTGGTCTCAGGAGGTGCCTTGGTCTGTCATATCAACCCCAAAATCCTCATCAATTATCATAGTCATCAGCAAGGTGTAGGCCCTATGAATAATTTACTCGAGGCTGACACCAATACATCAATGTATGGAACTTCTCAGTGCAATTTCATCATCTCACAAGGAGGAGAAACTTATGAAAACCTTGATCTGAAAGGGTGATGTGAAAGTGGGTGACTAATGACCATGGCAACGCCTGTAAACCTGGATCAACAATCTGAAGAGGCTGGTGAAAGTTAAGAAAAAAATTTCACCAACACTTCTCATTAGGGCCAATCTTCATACTAAAAGGAAATTCATCCCCTGAGTTAGTGGGGACTTAAAGCAAGAATACACGGCAGGAGATCAGTTTCACTTGATGGTGATAGTTATCTCATTTGTTTGATGGTGAAGGTTATATGCCAATTGATAGATCGGAGGAAAATAGAAACCATAATAGAGAGAAAAAATTCTTGCTTTAAAAGAGGGATGCCAAATTCTTGATGGTGGTAAACTCCCTCTGCCAAGAAAAAGCTAAAGGAAAATAGAAACATATAACAAAGAACACTTGTTATATAGGAGAGCTGCCACTGGAAATAAGGAGAGATGAAAGAAAGGAGAGTTACCAAATTTGACGAAGTGAGTAGAATATTTCTTAAGAGATTAGACTGCGAGCCTGTGATATACATGGTGATAGATTTCCATTGATAAAGGGAAATGAGCCAAATAACAGAGAAAAATCCTTGTTTGGAAAAGCGTAGTCAGATTCTTGAGGGTGGTTAAAGCCCCTCTGCCCAGAAAAAGAAATGAAAGGAAAAAAAACATACATGGTGAGAGATGAAAGCAAGGAGAGAGACCCAAATGGTTGAAGAGATTAGATTGTGAAGCTGTAACATGTTTAACACCTGTTGTCAGGATTCAGTTTTATTTATCTGGTTTATATATTTTCTTAGGTCTGTTACTTTGAACTGTATTATACATCTCATGATCATGATGTTACTAGTTTTGCTATTTGGTTCTTTTGAGTGATATGGTTCCGACTGTTTGAACTTGAGTATTTACTACTGGGTTTTGCAGGTGTCCATTTCAGTCATGCAAGAGTTGCTGTTCTAAAGCTGAGAATCCATGCTATATTCATGGTATTTTATGAAATAGTAGTACACTTAACAAATATGATATTTTGCCTAATTCAATTGCATTTTTCTTGTATGATATTATATATTTTCCTTTCGAATGTGCTTCTTATTCTTTAATATATGGATATTTGTAGTGTGGCTTATGTTTATACCTGCTCTTTGATGTTGCAGTCCTAAAACAGAACAGTACTTTACCAGATAAGCCACCACCTATCAACTTACCATCTGTGGAGCAACCATCAAATGATTTGCCCTCAAATGGGTAGGTGGAAATATAACCTGTGAGGGTTTATACAAAATTGGACGATGTCTAATGATCTGTTCATTCTTATTTTCAATCATTTCAGGGCTTCTTGGAGATTGAATTTGCTAAAGCAGCTTTCAGCCCACTTTGCCAACTCCTTACGAACAAAGAAACCTCTTACTAAGAAGGCATGGAAATTTGGCTCTAAGAAAAAATTTCTCTCCACTCATTTTGTTTTCTTTTTCTTGATATGAATACATTTTTCAAGTTTGGATATGGATATTATTTCCTTAGTTCAAGACTGACCAGGATGTGTTTAACATTTCAGGATGTAATCAGCATAAATAAGTGGAGGTTTACAAAGCTAAGAGAGCATATTCAAGGGGATATTGAAGCTGAAACTGAGGCATTTGACAGATATATAGGCAACGTCGACTTGTTGGAGGAAATATTTTCCATTGCGGACAAAAAAGAATCAGAAACAAAGCCTGCAGTAGAATGTGGTACTTTCGAAGATGAGAAGCAGAAACTGATGTGTGACATTAGAATGAACCCGAAAGTTAGTACTGAGCGAACTGATCAATGTAGGCAGAGAACAAGGGATCTTATAAACCAGAAACTGAGTAGATTGCGGGATAGAGAATTTGTTGTTGATGATGGTTTGTCCCAAGATATTGAACTAGAAGATCATAGGTTGCTCAAAAGATCAAGAATGGTTGTTAAATCACGTGTTGAAAGGAATGCTGCCATGGATGAATTCATTGACAAGTTGAACAGAGCTCGAAACCAAGATGATCTAAAATCTTGCTTGGATATGAAGCTTCAATTGTCGAGCCACTCCAACTTTGCTGTTGAAACATTTGATGATGTATCAACTGAGAAATCCTTGATATTAAAAAAAGGACCACAAAATGAGCCTGATCTGTCTTTACATTCTGCACCCAAGATGTGTAAACCTGTTCATATTGATCAGAATGCATTCTCAAATATCAGTGAGGAGTTTTCATCTCTCGCTGAAGTTGCCGAGTTATGACTCGAAAAAGATCTACTAACCATGACTGGTATATATGTGTTGCTGATGATAACGAGAAGCAACAAAACTGCATAACAGCGACTTGCTGCTGCTGAATGAGGTGCATCGCTCTTTACTCTGCTTGATGCATGTATCGAAAAATCTTTTCTTGTTGTCATGTTATCTAAAGATTCAACATGTTCTCATTGTAACATTATTTTCTGATCACTTAGGTAAATGTTTCTTATTGTTCATTTTTTGAGAATTTTTATTGTACTTCTGATTTTGTAGGTATCTTATTTTGTTGGAAGTGACAGTTGTAACGATTCAATATTTGGATAACATCTGTTCAATAACTAGTTGAAACATACTGATCTTAATTGGGTAAACTTGGACTGTAATAATAGATATTGATTTGAGGAAAGCAGCACAACGCTTTAGAGGTTGGTCACTATATGCATTTCAAATAGGAAGGACTAAATTATAAAACATAGTCTCATCTTCCTTGAAATATGGTATAGTAAGGTTTGTCCGTGTAGGGTGTTCACCGGGTTGGATCAACTCGATGAACCCGATGTTTTGAATTGTTTCAATTTCAATTGGATCAGGTCAGATCGCTGGATAGGTCCGATCTCAAACGGCCTGATTATAATTTGGTCAGTCACGAATGGATCGGGTATGAATTTTAATTTTTCAAATATGATCAATCCTATTCAAACGGATGATCCAAATTTTTATATATTTTTTAATTAAATTTGAATCAATTTGATCTAGATAATAATGTTATATTACTTTAAAATTAAAATAAATAAAATCTGTACTTCATATCCTTGAAAGTTGCTACAAATGTTTGAAAAAAATGTTTCTTTTTTTTTAAAAAAATATAATTAATATCCAATATTATAGAAAAAATAATTAAGAATATAAAATTTTAATCGAATAACTCAATGACCTGACTCGATCCAATCTAACCCAATGAAGGTCGGGACATCAACTCGACTCAACTCAATTTGATGAAAATTAATTGGGTTGGATTAAATTTGGAATCGAAAATTCGATCCATGAACACCCATGTGTCCAAATGATCCACCGATTCACTGTGTATATAATCTTTTGGAAGGCTCTTAATTAAAAATATAAATGAACTTACTATAGTCGGTGACGGGGGATGGCTGAGGGAAAAATCACAAGTTGAGAGATAATTCAAATATAGAGCCCTCTCAGACAAAAAAAGTCAAATGGAGATGGAAAATCAAAGGCAATTTGTGAAATTTACCACTTTGTGTTATATGTGCAAATAATCATATGTTTGGACAAGGGAGGATTGTTGTGAAACTTGAAATTTTATCTTATGATTTTTTCTGGTTTAATACATATTGTATCATTTGAGACAATGGTTGGATGGGGCTTCTTCGTTTGCGAATGAGTGGTTATATACTTCATATTGACTAAATTGCACCAAGCACATACGTGTTACATTTCGTATAGCTAAGAAATGAATGAGAACCAGGCAGTTGAAACAGGTATCCCAACTCCATAAATCATATGATTTAATGAATGGAAAAGATTGATACAAAAATGTTGGCCATGATCTTCAAAGGAAAAAAAAAATATCACGTCCTCATTAAGTGGCATTAAATTTTCCATCCTAAGCTTCTCCCAGAAGACCAATAATAAAATTAGCAAGAGAACAATGAGCAATGGTGTGAATTCTTGGGAGGTTTGGAATGGTGGGTAGGTGAATCTGCAACATATGGCCATGTTGTCAGGACTATTTAAAATTCAATCTTCTGGTAGGGCTTCCAAGTTTGAAATGTTGAGCAATTAAAGGTTTGTTAAAATGCTCCACCAAGATTGCTCTTTGAACAAACATGCCATCAATCATGGAGCTTTAGCACAGAATGCCATCTCTTTGATCTCAAATTCCTGTATATCCTGCAGTATTTCTAGACAAATCTGGCCATTAGTTTCCATGCAACTCCCCTCAATGATGCCTCCCCCTTTGTCTTTCCATTTTCTCCTTTCAATACTAAGCCTTACAATTCCAAAGTGGTGCACTCCTCAAGGAATCAAAAATAGTTGTTAAAGCAGCGAATTATGTTGAAAAAGAGAATTCCGACTTTGTGACTACTGCCAAAGTAATCTTTAAACCATTTGCCTTGTTGGTGGTTCTTCATTTGTGTTTGCACATTGCTTGCTTTATTCTCGCACCTATAATTCCAATTCTTCATTGTTTGTGGTCTCTCCTTTTCAAGTGGATGTCCATGGACTCCATCATAGCAACAGTCATAATTCTCTCCTCACATCTCAACATCACAATCTGGAAAGGCGTCTGTGACTTGCCAACCCTTTATTTTTTTTCTCTTTTTCCCTTAAAACTAGTGTTCATGATCTGTGCTCATTTGTCACCATAATGGTCTTTAACAAATTAGCATTATAGACTTATCTTTCGTAAGTAATGACCATAATATTACAAGACCATCTCCGTAGCTTACTCTTACGTGCATAAAAGCCATAGCACAATTAACCCTGTGAAAACAGGCTTTTATGTTAATTTCTTTGTAAAAACATAAGGCCTGTGAGAACAGAGTTCTTCAGACTGCAATGATTCTTCATGTTCCCCTTTTATAGACCATTGTTGGAATACGAGTAACCAGTAATAAATTGAACTTAACTCGCATTTTGACAATTAAAAATCTAGATCGAGAACCCAGTTCCTTACATCGTTCGTCAGGCAGCTAACTGATGGAACAAGTCATGCAGGAGCTACAAGAACATTGTCAATAACTCATTCATCAGGACATTATTATAAAACTTGTACCATTGAAAGGTGATGTCGTCAGAGACTTATAAGCTCGATCTTTTTTTACTACCACACAGATCAATCACATTAGTATTGCTTTTACCTTGTCCGATGTTCGAGAAATCTTATCAGTAGGTGTCCGGAATTCAACCATGGAAACATTTTATCAGATATGGGTCATCTATGTACCATGTGTGACTCCTTCTGTTCAGCAGGTGAGTCCGGCCCTGTCACCAAGTCCTTGCCCACGTCCCTTGTTGGTGGTTCACCCTACTGCCAGGCCAACCGTGCTTTGGAAAAAAAAATCTGAACCTTGACCAAAAGCTCTCATTGTATCTAATTGTTCTACAACTACCATATGCAAGCAGAAAGACATGGTTGTGGTCTAACCAAGCTGGATCATTGTCAAGGTGACAAAACAAAAGCAACAACATACTTTGGTGACACATGAGTGGGGTAATTAATGCCTTAATGGCCTTCTCCTTCTCTCCTTTCTTTCCTGTCATGTTCATGTGAGCCTCTGCATGATTCTTGTGCATGTAGGAGTCAATTATATATCGGAATTCGAAGCAGCACTGATGGAGTGGTGATGGGCAGCCAGCAGCAGCTGATGAGCACATCGATGTCCGGGAGTAACATGCAATTAGACAGGGCAGTGCTGACAAATTATTGCTGCAACAAATAGTATTAGTAGTAGGCGATGGTTGGCTTTTCTTTCCATATGCACCGGCAGAAGGGTGTGCAAAGCGTGGAAAGCAATTCGAGGACAAGAGATTGTATATTATTGCAAGGATATCGAGTTTGCAATTTTGTGATAACTGATAAACCAGAACAAGCACTTTGCTTGGTTGATTAGATGAATTATATATGGAACAAATTAAGCCAACGCATGAGACATGGCTTTTGACGTATATGAGATGTATAGGCCGGTTGGATATCTGAATTTTCTCAATTCCCAAGTCACCAGGGTAAAAGCATAAATATATCCATGAGCATGACGTGCCCATCAAAAGCTTCGAAACAAAGGAGCCATTTGACTGCCCTTTTTAGTCTTTAGACATTTTGGAGCATTGTTAATTGGATGTTTATAAGCATTTTATAATTTACCTATGATGCGTGCAAGGGCAGGTTCTTTTAGAAAGCAGATGAGGGACATGACCATAATGTGACTGAATTGGGTCTGAAGGTAGAGCCTTTCGCATATTTTAAATTTTTTTGCTTCGTTACATGCATTATTGACACACATAATGTGCTCCTTCTCTATGGTATATGTTTTCTTTCAACAAATGATAATTGATGTACTGTTGGCAAAAAGCTTGGCACTGTTCATGTGTCTTATCTTGGTAGAATGTTTGGAGGTTTTTTGTTTCAAAAGATTCAAATCTACAAAAGGAGGATATGAGAGTTTTATTTTGAAGAACCAAAAGGATAAGAAAAACGAATGTTATATCAGATTTTGAGTGGGGGTTAATCTAAACATGTGGATATGAATTGGATGTTGGTCCTATTCAAAAATGCTCACAGCTATGAGGGGTATCAACTTGTTGTGCGGAGATGCATCGCAAGTGCTCTCTCAAAGTTAAAGAATGGCCAAAAGAAAAGAAAAAGGAAACCAAGCGTTAATGAATAGCTTCAACATGTTGTTTCCTTCTTTATGCAAAGTTGTGCCACCATGCAGTGAGTACAGCGGTGGCCTTGAGTATATCGCAACTCCAATTATTGCCTTTGTGCCTGTCGTATGCCATTATTATTAACAGTCTTTGAAGGAGATTAATAGCCATCACAATGATCCATTACAGCAATGGACCATGGATTATGAACATTAATTTGATATAAATGCCATATATATGTTGCATGCAGTAAAGAACGAGAATTATCTGTAAATACCAATGAGGACAGAGATCTGAAGGCCTCTGCAATCTGCAACCCGCTCTCATGGTTAAAATTAACTGAGAAAGCAACTCGCCTACGACTGTGACTCCACCGATGTCGATCGGTGCAAATTATTAATTGCCACTGCACTCGTTATCGAACATGTAGCTAGAAACGGTAACTCTCAACCTTGCACTGTGCCACTGCCACAAGCACCTCACGACGTCTCCTGTGTAGGAAAGGTTCGCAAGCATCATTGAGGCACCACCAACTTGTCCATTAGCCTCACCTCTTCTACCATCATACATCTCGCCAGCTACTACTCGGCCAAGGCCAGCCATCCGTATAATGATGTCCCTGTAGGGTTTCCATACGTGACAGGCAGCAGCCAGGAAGCAGTAGGGTTGAAAGAACCAAGAGATGGAAAGAAGCCATCCATGTATTAACTCCCAAGGGGTGGTATGTGTGTGCGCGTTGCATGCATTCAAATCCAATTCACGCCAGTATCGCTGGTCCCTTAATTGCCAGGCTCACACAAGACGTGGATCCCAGCTTTTGCTACAGTGAGTTGTGTTGTGTTGTGTGTGTGTGTGTGTGCATGCAGATGCAGGCGGCACAAGCGATAAATATCACACTTTTTAAAGGCACTCTCCCACTGGCCCCTTGCAGTGTCTGGCCTGTTCGAGGGCTATGTGGTGAGAGGAGGGAGAGAGATCATGTTGAGGGGAGTTGGAGAGTGAGCCCGCCGAGGGAGAGAGGATGAGGCAGCAGCAGCAGTGAGTAATACTACTGATGCATGCAAAAGTGTGTCGAGCTCACATGCAATCCTTCCCTCCATTAAATAAGGCGAAACCACATGTGATTGAGTAGCTAGGAATGGAGAAGAGGTGCGAGGGGTTGATCGGATCCACTCTATGAACTAACTGTACGCCAGAGGCTGCTTAGAGCCAGCAAAAACAAAAGGCCTAATTGTGATACGTGAGCAAGCACAGGTACATGATAAGAAAAAGAAAGGAGGAAGAAAGAAAGCAAAGGATTCGATGCTGCATGTCATGGACATCACTAGAACCACAAGGGATGGTACTGAATGAACAGTGCATGCAGAGGGGAGGAGGAGGAATGGTAGGTGTGGATGAGGAGTCAGTGGGGGGCTTATGGTGCAGTTGGGTGGGTGGGTGGAAGGGTGCATGATGGCATTAACAGCTGCGGCAGCGTGGAGGCAAAGGAAAGGGAGTTGTTTGCTTTGGTGTTTGTACTGCTGCTCACAGACAGCCCAGCAGAGATGAGAGGCTTCCAGGGTAACTGCAATGAAATGAGAGGACGTGAGGCACTTTTTTTTTTTCCTTCTCAGAGGTGCTCAGAAATTTAGAATGCTCATATTACGATACGACTGTAATATAAATACTATTAAACAAAGATTTATTGTAGTGTTTGGATCAATCAACCATTGTTACAGAGTAGAAAAATAGAAACTTAGATCAGCCTACATTGCTGTAATTAACAATGTATACATAGTTTGATGAGACTGATTTGGCTGCATACTCGTTGCTTTAGGCTAATGACCACTCTGTTGTGTTTCAGCATTGTTTGATTAGTATCCATGACAGATTTAAGAAAAATGGGGAAGATTTTGGTGCTTAAAGATGTCACATGAGACTTGTGCATTCTGAGGGGCCCTTCTGTAGATGTGGGTGATGTCAATTAGGAGATGGCTCTTGGCCATTAAATGTGTTTGTAGTGTCAAGTACTTGCGTTGAAAGCGCCAAAAGTGGAGCTCGGATTCTGTGGAGAGAGAGAGAGAAGAGCAGAGAGAGAGAGAGAGAGGACATGGTCCTGCAACCTTTTTTTGTACCGAGAAACCTGTTGTGTGCTATGAAGTAAAAAAAGAAAAAAAAATGCAATGGTCACATGAAATTGGTGTCCTGAAGTCTTGTGTGGGGGTTGCAGCATTCAGATCTATTATGCAGTGGCCAGGTGGTGGTGCTCAAATGCAGCTCTCAATTAAATAGGGGTGCACTCCTCCTCTCTCCAATCTCTGCAGTCCATGGAATGGTTGAACCATACAGCGGTGCATGTGAAGTGCATTGATTCCGAATGTAATTTGATTTAAACAACACTTTTTTTTCCACCTGTTTTAATATTTCATATGTACCAAGTTGTTGGAGGATAATATACTGAATTCTTTTCTTTCTTCTGGGTTACAACAATTTCTTTACATATTGCTACATTTGTGATGCTTGCAATGAACCTATTCTGATCATCGCAGAATATTTCAAGCATCATTCTTTTGTTAGCTCTTGATCTGTTCTTTCTTTTTCTTCTGCAAATAATTGTTTTAAGCCCTTGTTCTTTTTGACATATATGGTTCAATGAGATTTGTACAGTGGCTTCAATCATCCATGAAATGCTCCTTAAAGCATTGATTAAAATCAGGGCATTGGGATCCCATATGCCATTCTATGAGGAAAAAGAAAAACAGATTGCAAAATTAGGAACCATTATAAAAATTGGTTTTTAGACCCCTAAATTTTCAATTTTCTTGTGAGTGAAGAAAAAACATAGGATGAGAATAAACAATTTAGCTATTGCTTTTGTACTGTTTACCTGAACAAATGACCTCAGAAAAGAAGACTCAGGGAAAAAGACATAAAAGCTAATCCATGGTCACGTTAGAAGGCAAATACTGATTTCACTTATGTCTTATAGTTTAATAAACATGGGTCCATAGAACTTCATTTTGTAAGCATTTTTTTTGGTTATCAAGTATGTATAGAAAGAACCTCATGACCTCCAAGCAGAATATGACACTTACAGAATAAATTAACTTGCCATTCTGACAATAGATTCAAATCCAAAGCTCTGTATGCAGAATGAAGAAAAACCAGGAGGTTTGGGAGTTTATCTTTTTCTAATACAAGTTTTTTTTCAATAATCTTTTTTTAACACAAGTTGAACAATGAAAAAGTTGTGCAAAAGCAGTCAATAAGAAAACCATGATGAATAAATCAAAGCAGTCATGGGAACTCTAACATTTCACCATGTAAACCAAAGTTTAAATTCACAGAATTGATATATTCTTTTATGCCTCAACCAAAAAACATCATGAATGAATGACCTTCTGTGATAGATGGATAGATATCAGAAAACTGCAGCAATTGTCCACCCGGCACTGTCAGCTGGTTTTATACCATTCATCCCTTTTCAGTATGACGAATTGCCAGATCCTGCCAAAGATCATAATTTCTCTACGATGCTCGAGAGTTGTGACCTGGTAGTAGAATAGATTGTTGGTACAACTTCGAGGCATCTCTATAATGGTCTTGTTATTAATATTATTTTTAGTTAATTCAGTATGAATGAACAAATGACATTTAGTATTTGTTTTGCAATTAAATATTTGTTCTGGGTTTGGAATCCTCATTATTAATTTGAATCAGTTGGCAGCATATAGTCTTTAATTTGCAATTATAAGCATAAGTATCAAACTTTTATACTGTTCATTGCTGTCAAGAAAGCTCCATGCATGCCCATTTGAGATAACTGATGCATGAACCCTTCAACTTTTTTTTTCTTCAATAATAGACTTAGTGATGGTGAATCAAAATAAGTGTCATCACACCTCCCACCAAGGCCCCAAAAGTAGTGTAAAACCAGGCAGAATTTATGCATTTTATTCTTGATCATAAATATCCTTAGGTGCTCATTTTTTTTTTCTATTGATATCATAGCATTCCTTGTTTCAAAGGGTTAGGATCTGCCTTGGTGACATATTCCACAAGCAATGGCCATGAAGTATATGTCACCACAAATGCTTGGAATTTGGATCAAGGAAGTAAATTGAAAGGCAGCATATCAGAATAGAGGACCGAATCTTAAAGAGGTTGATTTTTGACATGGAACACTCGATTAATAGATGTTTAGATAAAGGAGAAAAAGGAAAAGATAAGCCCATAGCCGTTTGTTGCTTCTCTTGTTTCTTTTCTCATGTAGACCATCATGTGATGAGATCTCTGGCTACATGTTATTATTCCCTAAGCAAAAGAAGACTTCCAACTCCACCATATCTTATCTACCTTTCTCCCCAACTACAAGTCTTTGGCTGGCTCTTCACACTAAGCAATAGATAGTGAAATAATCAATTAAACAATGTGTTGGAAGTGGCGTTAGATAGTGATACAAAATTGTTGTGTGTGAAGTTGTGAGAAGTTATATTGATTGGAGCGGGGTTTGAGATTGGTAGCTTGATGGCGATGAGCCTCGTGACTAGTCCCTTTTGGTGAGAGATCTTTTTTTTCCATTTTTTTTTCAGGTGTGCTAAATGAGGTCGAGGTCTTTAATATTATGTAACAGATTAGATTAGTTCAACTAATGAACAAATTAAATTGGAAATTATGATGCGTAGATCCTTTTTACTTCACTCAAATATCGTAATTTTTAAAAGGACGATGAGTGTGCAACGCCCTCCTTATATTTTTATGTAGACTTACTAATATGGGTCTATGAGCACAGACTCACACTAACAAATTTATATATAAATATGAATAAAAATAAGTCTCGCTGTAATACACGACACTGAGTGTTGCACATATTTTGTTCAAATCTTAATATCAATTAGTTAGATATAACCAAATCTTTTATTTGAAATATAATAAAACTTTTGAGTTTATCCCAACGATTAATATTGAAATCAGTGATACTTCATGAGCATGGAGTAAAAAAAATGCTCCATATATTTCTATTTCCCCAAATTTAATTATTCATAGGATGGCACCAAATCATTTGCATTATTTTGCCTTGTGAGCTCTTTAAATTTCCTCTTTTATTAGTCTTTTATCATTTAACAATTATTCTATAACATTATTTATTAACATTGGCCGTCTTGTTTTTTTGTTTGAAGAATAAGCATCAGCTGATGGTGAAAACTATTGATGGCTACACAAATGAGAGGTTGAGCCGGACCAGGACAAATCCCTACACCAAATTATTTATCGTTTTTGGTTTGGCACTTGCGATCTTCATCACCAAACAAATTAATTGCATGTAATCAATAATAAGATGGATCTGATCCAATGTGCTGATTGAAAACAAAAAACAAGACACAAGTTATAAATATGGAAGCATATGCATGACATACATTATTTCGCATTATAGAAGATAGAAAAAAAATCCTACATGTCATACACTATGCATAATTGACATTGGTGATATGGAATAAATTCCCCAATATAATTGTTTCATTATGTGGGATTATTGTTAGTTGAGTGGTCGCCAACTCGTGCCTTGTCAAATGTTTGAAATTTTATCTCTTAATTATATAATATACTGACATGAAATGGGGATGATACATGGCATTTGCCTGCATGATTCCTTCTCTCTCTTCCATTCTCTCTCTCAAGATCTTGGCAGCATTTATTGAAATGTTCAAACTTTAATTGAACAAGCTAATGGCTTAATTTCCCAAAGTTGGATATGCACGCCTTCCACAAACTTGGTAGTTGGTGGTATATCTCATTCTCAAACATTCCACAACCTTCAGATTTTTCAAAAAAAGTGAAAAACAAATATAATTATAAATTACGATTTGAAAAATTATTCATTTTTTAAAATTATTAATATCTATCTAATTTAATATTTAATTAATATATGACTAATCAATATTTAAGTGAGAGCGAAAAAAATAAATCTTACAAAATTAATAAAAAGATATAAATGTGTAGAACATATGAAACATCGTCCGATTTTATATTTATAGTTAAAATTGTGCCACTTGAAATAAATTATTAAAAATAATTTAGTAATATTTAAAATATATATTAATATCATTCACATAGCAAAGATCAAACGACGCTTCATATATATATATAAAGCAAAAAAATATTTTATATATTATTTATTTGTAATTAATAATTTTAGAAATCTAGCCCGATACGATCCTGAGACAACTTCATTGTGCCAAATCAAACTTTGTCTAAAACCATTTATCTTTACTTGTTTGTCATGGATGATGGAAGATGAAATTCTAGAATTGAAGTGATATATATGACTGGATTATGATAAAATGGGACTTAATCTCAACTCAAATTATATACACACCTAAAAAAACTTTGTATCTCACGGTAGTAGGAGTGATTGGGATTTTTGCTTTTCACTAATTCAGAAAATCAGAGTTTGAAATTCATTTCAAATATCACTTTATCTTTGTAAAAAATATTGAGAGAGAGATGGCTTTTGTACTGTAAGCTCGGGAACTGGCTTTCCTCGCAGATACCCTCCTCCTATTTCAAAGTTCCATCACCAATTAATGAAGACGAGTCCAAGTGCGCACTGTGTCTTATTCTTCACATGATGCACGAAGATGACACGGATCTGAACTTGTTATATATCCATATTTATTTCCTTTTGTATATAGTTAATAATTTGATTATTTGCAAATTTTAATGCTCCTTGTTTACCACATACTGCATGGCATTACCGACAACCACTTCTATGTACGTTTTTGCTGAGCACATAAAGAGTAATTGGGATCTACGAGTATTTTAATATTTTTTGACATTATTAATATTTTGTCACTTTAAAAACTTTGTATGCATAAAAAAAAATAAAGTTTCATAAATATTTTGAGGTTGGTGTTGCGTAACAAGCGCAATCGGATGGATTTCAAACTCCCCCGATCAATTTCTTTTTTTTTAAAATGTTTCACGATCTCAAAACAAACCAAAAAGTTTACGTAATATATTATTATTAGAGTTTATATTTTTAAAAGAAAAATAAATCTATATAAGTTTAAAATACCTATAAAAAATATACATATATCCAACGACTATTTAAGTGTTTTTTTTAATAATGTCGTTTTTTTTATTTTTTCACTTAACATAAATCTTTTAAAATAAAATGTAATATATATTAGCATTAGAACTTGTATTTTTTTTTCTTAAGTAAAAAGACGAAAAGAATATCATAGCATTAGTAGAATCTTAGGATTTAGATTTTATGATTCCATAAATTTTATCTTTTTATTAAGATTGAGCATTAGCAACCAAATACTAAGGGTCTGTTTGACTTAGCTGATAAAAATACCTGATAAGCATTAATATTGATAAGTATTTTACGTGTTGATACTTATTTTAAAATATAAGTAGTTACATGTTTGGACAAAAGTACTGATAATATCAATAAGTAGTTGTAATATTTGTTAAAATAAATATTGATTAATATAGTCTTAAAGTTATATGATAATAATATTAAAAACTATGGATAAAATAGTAATATAGTTAGTTAAAACTAATAAGTCAATAATTTTAAAAATAAGCAGGGAGGGTTTTGCTTTTTTTTTTCAACTTATAAGTAGTTACCTAATAACTTATAAGTATATTTTTTTAGTTATCAAACATGAAGATTTTCTAAAATTTACTTATAAATAATTTTAGTTTATTTATAAGCTTAGTCAAACAGGCTCTAAAACTTTGTCAGGGCCGATTCTTTGAACCGCTTATTGATTTCCAGAAGCAATTTTCATACGACTTGTACAGGCCTAATAATATATATCTATATGAATTTACTTCAGTGGGTCCAAAAATCTAAGAAATTTCTTATCATCCTCCTTCAAACTCTTGCCATTCTTTTTTTTTCTACCTTTTTCTTTTCTTTACTCTTTTTTTTTTGTTGTGATAATAATTGAGTTCACAAGGAATAGAGCCAAGTCTTCTCTTTTGCTTTGCTCAGTGATAAATGTAATTGACAGCAGAGGGCCCTCCTCTCAATGGTGACACGCATCCCTTGTAAGTTGTAACTCAATTAATTAATTATTTATTTTGTGCATTTTTGCAGTGTTCACCAAGTAACCAAACACTTGTTGCGAGAAAGAATAATTAAATTAAATTGCAAAATAAAATTATTTTAAAACAATTAAAGTTTCTGATTTTAATTACTTTTCTTGTGAGATAGATAATGAGTTATTTTTCCTCGCAAGACTACATTGTAATTTGATAATTAGATACTTGTTATTTTCCAATATTTTTCACAACTTCATTCAAGATTCAATCTTGAGAGTTTATACTGAGTCCCGACTCCGAAACAATTGAAAATATCCTTTCAATGTGCCACTAGATGGCGTATATTCGTAGATGTCATGCTAAATAGATGAAGGAGCATGGTCTTTATATATTAACTCATTAATAATGCCCTTTCAATGTTGTCATGCGTTTATTCAAGAAAAGTTTAAGGCAGTTAGGATTTTTTGTTCATTTCTTTGTTTTCTTCTAAATACAAAGGGCTAGTAAATCGATATATGAAATACTACAAAATTATTTTCAAAATGTGCATGTCACTGCACTTCAATATTAATTTCAAAATGTATATTCATTAGTCATTGTTCATATGATGGTGTGGAAGTACTCTTCCATCAACCTACCTAACTTTTTATAAGACAAGAATCAATTGTATTTGCGTTGCGTGCATACAGTTGTAAGTTGCACACACAGATTTGAACTTACACACGCTTATTTAGCATATATATAGGTTGCAATACATTCATGAAACGCAAAAAAAAAACATTAATCAAATTTAGGACAACTTCCCTTTGTTTACGAATCACGGATCCACAATATCTAAGATTTTACTATAAATAGAAATTGGAGGTAGCGTGATAAATAGTTCCTCTTCAGATGATTTCGAGTTCGAGCTTTTTTGTACACAAAATATTTTTACTCATCCATCATTATTAGGTGTGCAATCCGATGTGAAAACTAAATTAGTTCGACCCGACGTCGAGACGAAATTAATTTATGACCGGTGTATATAATCATTAATGTCGCATGAATTAAAAAATAATATCGCTTTTCTAAATTTAAAAAAAAAAGATTTTATTATAGTGCTATATTAATCAATAAGGGACGAGATGATATTTGTTCGCCTTCATCCTATTTGGTAAAAAGAACTTTGATTATGCATGCATGGCCTTGGACTATATATTTATCGAAGATGATAAAACACATTGAACTTAGAGGTATATTACAAAAGAGCTAAATCTATATAATTTATATCGCATCAAATTTAATGTTAGCTAGTGAGTGAATTTCTCGATAAAAAAATTCTACGTTTGAAAGATTCGAACTCAAAGTCTTTTTAATTTTTTTTCTTCTCATCATTCTATCTTAACTTCCATTGATATATAACACATTCGCTAATAATCCAAGTCCTTATAGCTAAAAATTGTTCACGAGCTAAATAATAAAATATGCGAGTCAAAAATTTACGTTCGTATAAATTAATGCGCTACTCAATCTATTTTACAATGCAAATTAATCATTTTGTGTTTTTTTTGTTTATCTAATCAATATGAATTGATGCCTCAATATAAAACACACCTAGACATTGTTGTTTTCCCGATGGAATCATCATGTCAATTCAAACAAAATTTGGCTTCATACATACTGACCAGAAATAAATGAGATGAAATGGTCCAAACCTATACACAGTAAATTAATTGACATCAAACATATGACGAGTTTTAATTTTCTTTTTCTGCTTGTCAATTTTCCAAGATAAGCATAAGGTCGAAATATGTGTTTCGTTCGTTTCAAAGTTGAACAAAACTTTCAAGACAAGAAAAAAAAAAGTGAACCAAAAAGGAAGAAAAGAACCTAACAAACATCAGAAATCCATAAAATAAAGATATTGAGAGAGGAGTTAATCTTAATTAATTGGTTGTTGATCTTAATTCTATATATATTTTTTTATATTATGAAATCGAATTAGATTAATGCCTTACTTCATTAATCTTGTATATGTAAGCAAGGTGTGTTAGCTTGATAAATTGTACATCACAACATAAGTATTTTTTTATGAACAATAAACACAACACCTCCAACTAATGACCGATAAATCAGACACCCTCCTCCCAAGTAAAGAAAGTTGGATGAGCGATGAGGTATTCAACACCCACGCCACCCTCCATAATGAACAGAAGCACAAATGACTCCAAAATTTACGGTTGGCAATTTAGCATGAAAAGCCCATCTCCCCCACCTCTCTCTCTCTCTCTCTCTCTCTCTCTCTCTCTCTCTCTCCTCTGTGTGTGTGTGTGGGGAGAGAGAGACTTGAGAGAGAGAAAAGAGAGGGAGAGCATAAGAAGAGGAGAACAGGGCAGTAATGGACTCTTTCCTTTGTTTATAACGTCTCTCTCTCCTCTGCCTGTCGTGTGTTAGGCCTTAAGAAAGAAGGCCTCTGTTTCCAAGAACCGATTCTTTTCATCTGTTCTTAGAAGAATCCGCCATCTTCTCTCTCTCTCCTCTCTCTCTCTCTCTCTCTCTCTCTATTCATTTCCAGTCCTCTCCTCGTGTTCGTTGGCTCTCTTTATATCCCCTCCCGTCATTTGCTTTCTATTGCCCCAGTGGTTAAGGCGATGGCAGTACAGGCGCAATACCCTTCCAACCTTCTGCTTTTAAATAGGTATATTTTCCTCCTCCCTCTTCGGCTTATCCAACGTGTGCTCCCGTGGATTCCGCCATCAAGATGTGATTTTGATCGGGTATTCCGGCGGCCACCGATTGATTTACCGGTAAAGCTTGAATCTTTGTGCGGTTTTGGGACGCGTTTTGGTAACATTTTGGTTGCTGGGTTGTGACAGAACCGAGCAGGAGAGGGAGGGAATGGAATTGCCTCATGCGGCGCTTGGTTTACTGGACCAGTCGCAGGCGCTGTTCGGCAATGGAGGTGAGATAAAGGTGGTTCCTTTATGCTGCTTTCTTATGGTTTGGTAGTGATTCCTGCTCGTCTGAGATTGGGATTGGGTCTTCAATGGCGCAGCATCAGCAATCGCAGGGAGTGAGAACCCGAGGAAGAGGGCAAGAGAGGCCGTAGTCGGCGTTCCAATGGCGTCGCAGCAGCACAAGAACGCTCAGCCAGTAAATATTTTCTCCATGCAACCACCTCCGGCGATCGTAAGCTTGGCCCAGCTCCAAAACCAGCCGCCGCCTTCTGCCTTCGTTTCTACTGGCCTTCGTCTCTCCTTCGAAGACCAACACCAGGGTCATGGCAGGAATCCGACGAATCCTCCGCTACTCTCCTCTTCATCCTCCTCCTCCGCTCGCTTTTCCTCCCTTATTTCCGAAGAACTTGCCGTCCAAATCGGGACACAGAAGAACGAAATCGAACAATTTCTTATTGCCCAGGTCCAAGAAATTCTCATATCTGCGTCCGTTGTGGCATAATGAGAGAATAAATCCAATGAAAAGTTTATTCTGATTGTTCTATTTCGCAGGGAGAGCAACTTCGCCGTGCATTGGCGGAGCGGCGTCAGAAGCATTACCGGGCTTTGCTGAGCGCGGCGGAGAAGTCGGCGGCGAGGCGGCTTCGAGAGAAGGAGGCAGAGTTGGAGCAAGCGGCCCAGCGGAGCGCCGAGATCCGTCCCGGCCAACGACGCCGAGTCGGCCTACGTCGACCCCGACCGGGTTGAACCGGAGGGCGCGTCGTGCCGCGCGTGCCGCGTGCGGACGGCAACAGTGGTGCTCCTCCCCTGCCGCCACCTCTGCCTCTGCGAAGCTTGCGACGCCACGGCCATGGACGACTCCGGCGGAGGATTCAACCGGTTCGCGGTTTCGTGTCCGGTTTGCCGCTGTGTAAGAACCGGAAGCGTCCGAGTCTTCCTCACGTGAAGACCGTCCGATTGAACCTATCAACCTTCATCATGGCCGTCGATTACACTGCCCTTAAAAATATATTAAAAATAATTTAAAATATGAAAAATTAAGAGAAAAAAGATGGGAACTTTTTTCTTAAGCTCCGTCGAGCTACTTGGTTTCTTACTTTTTTTGTTAGTTGTCTAATATTTTGTGGTAGAAAAAAAATTCAATTATAAATTAACCTAATTAATTCTTTGGTCGGTCCCATTGATAATTTTGAAGTCTCTCATCCCTACCATAGCTCCTCATTGATGATGCATTGTAGGCCGTCCATGTTTGTCATGATTCAATGGGTGCTGTAAGCATGTGATTTGAGTGGACTAGTTTGTAAATAAGATGTCAATAAGATTGAAGTTGAGTGAAGTGATAAAAAGTTTTATTCAATCGAAATGAAATTTTAAAATTATGATATTGTAAGATATATGGTTCGAAAATAATTTAACCGAAATAAAACTTTAAAAATTATGATAGCAATGCGCTTGCGAATCAAATTTTAAAAATTACGATGAGAATAAGTTTGTGAATGAGGAAATTAAAGCCCATATAGTGCTCTCAGTTTTATAGATGAGACGGCCCACAACGTATATTTCATGCTCTTAGTTGGATCTTTCTTTTTCTTCAAAAGAGCATGAGGTGTTCCAAATACTTCTTTTGAAAAAATGAGTCAAATGCTATGAGCTGAAATTTGCACAAAAAATATCGAAGTTGTTGTTGTGTCTTGTATCATTATACTTCGTACTTAAAATTGTGTAAGAAAAATAATTGAAAAAAAAATAATTTATGGCGATAACGGAGGACCTTGACTGTTAGTGAAAACTCGCTTCGCGATATGGATATTTATAAATAAAAGTTTATAATTTATGATGCATTCTCTATTTTAGTAATTTTTTTATGATAATCTTCTTTGACTATTGATATTTCTCTTTAATTTACATTGATCAAAAGAGTTTACGATGTTAAAAATATGTTTGCCAATTTTTCTTTTTCATTTTAATTCGTTATTTTAATTCTTCATCAATCTTTCGTTCTTATTATATTAACATATGAGTTTTGGCTAGGGCATATTTGAGGTTGGCTAGTGGTATTTTTTGGTTTTATTTACGTTGCTTAGTCTCTGACTCCGGAAATTTGATACTGAGATGTCCTCGTTTCAGATTTCAACTACTAAACATTTGTTCGTTGGTGTGTTGGGTGGTATTTTGTTTTGGTAACAATGGCACATGAAATTAATGTGGTAGGTTGTAGTAGTAATGAGAACATTTTGTGATGGAATCGAAGTATGCTAACATTGGTGTTGGTGGAGAAAATGTCAATATGATGGTCAAGGATCTACATCATGGTCAATTCAGAGCAAAGGTACATTTAAAAAAAACATGGATAAAATACGATAATTTTCCATAGATCAATAACATCTTTCACTAATGCACCTAACATATTGAATTATCACACCATAATTTTTTCGATCGTCACGGCGGCTTGTGAGATTTCCTACATGCAAAAAAAAATAAATGAAGTTGAGTCTTTATTTGAAAGAAAATAGACTATTTATCACCGGAATCAACTCTTGCTAATAATTATCCAACTATAATTTTAAAATATATATATATATATATATATATATATATGGATGCTACTACACATCCAATATTTATGTATACTTCTTATAAATCTTTTACTATTATTTTTTCGAAGTAAACAAGTTTCTGAATTGTTTGATTCTAATTTTAAGTACTTTGTAACTATACAAATATAGAAGACAGATAGAAGAAAAGGAAATTACCGAAATAAAACATTGATATAATATAAATAATTATCTTACATTGTTGTCCACATTGTATTTTGATTCCATAGAAAATAATGCAAAATTATCTGTTCGTAAAATAAATTTTCAACGGAAAACATCACGAAGTACTTTAAAATTATGAATCATCCAACCATACTTTGCTTAAGGTTTGGACTTAAAAATTATGATATTTTCAAAAAGGCTAAAATGCATATGTAACACGCTGTCGTACGGCTCAAATGAACATTACATCTTTTTAACAAAATGAACATTACAAATACTACGTTTGCATTAGATCCCAATAAGAAAAAAAAAGTTCTTTGAAGTTGAAAGGGACAATGATGAGTCCTTTCCAACAAACATTTTCCAATGAGCACGCTTCCTAAACACCTTATGTAGATAAAATGGAGTACTTATAATCGATTCAAACAAAGCATTTTCCTCACCTAATTAGTTGATGAGCAAAAGTCATTGAGACGAGTAATCATGTCACAATCGTAGGAAAATTGCACAACCAAAATTTTCGAGGAATCAAACGGTTCAAGTTCCTAAAACTTCCTTCTCTAAAACAATCACGGCATTATTTGCTGCTCTGGTTGTTGAGTTTGGAAATAGACCATTGGCTTTAACACATGTTTGCTTTAGCATAAAATATATGGGAAAACGGAGAAGAGATTGAAATTTGGGTATTCTAATTAGATCAAGTTCTCTACGGTCACAACTCCAATAAGTTATTTGATGGCAATTGGAGACCAAATTTAATAAAATTCATAGTTTGCAATTCTTATTTTTTATGTAGTCTTTTTTTTTATTGTCATTATATATGTAACTCAAAAAGTTAACATTGGCTTCTATATAGAAAATTGATCGTTGTGACATAGAAAATCAAAAGTTAAAATGGTGATAAAATGTTTTGTCAATTGTCATCTAAGTCTAACTTCAATTGTTTGAATAATCATATGGAACAAAGTAAGCATATTTTGTCACCTTAGAAAGCTAATATATTTGACTAGTTGCGAATACATTTTTATGTTGCAATTAAAGCTACGGTCATTCAAATCAGACATTTACAGGTGTATCAAATAAGAAGTATAAATATAGATAAAAACTCTTCTCATAAGAAAAACTTGGGGAGACTATCAATGTTGTTGGAGTGATAATATCGAATGTAGACTTGCAACAATTTCGTTATATAACCTTTTCGTAGCGACCCACAAAATACATTCATTAATTACTCAGTAAAAGAACATATGACGATTGAACATCTCAAATAAAGTATTTGGTTCATTTGTTGTAATTATTTAAATGATGATTTTTTTTAAATTTTAAAAAAAAATTAATTTTAATTTAACGATCTGGTGACGATACCATTTAAATATTTAAATTAATATTACATTAAATAATGATAATTTATATGTATATTAATCTTTTTAGACATCATTACTAATTAACACAAATGATTTTCTGATTTCAACACTTGTACATTTGTCGCCCACTAACTTTGTATTTCATTTGTGTTCACTAATTTTAATCATTAAATTATAGTCCTTTTGACCGGTTATACTCTATTTTTTTTATTAAAATATTTGTTATCATATCTTTCGTATGTGGCAGATATATGATTTATCAGACATGAAAAAACTATTATGTAATAAAATACTTACTAATATACAAAATGAAAGATGAAAGAACTCCCCTACATCTCTGTAATCTAGAGGGAGGCACCGGGCCAATTTTCTATTTTTTTATATCGTATTGTCTATATTTTTATTATATTTATTTATGTTTCTTTTTTGGTTGATGTGTCATCGTCACATATTTGTCGAAGAATATATACTACTCAGCGAAAATTAAATATAATTAATCATAAACGAGTTATAACATTTAAAGTTGGGGGAACAATCGTAAAAAGAATGAAGGAAGACGGAGTAAAATTTGAGTACTATTGGTCGTATTCATTTAAATTTGAGTAAAATTTAAGCCCTTTGCATGGTTCTATTTATGTAATTTGAGTCGTATGAAAGTGTATATTTTTTATGGGATTACATGTAGAGGCCTCATATTATTCAAAGTTTGCCGTTGTCATTTCTGTGGACAACTTTAGTCTATCAAGGTGCAAAATCAATTCAAATCAATCGACTGCATAATCAGGTTGGTTTTGCACTTGGTGCAAAAATATAGACCAAAAAACAATTAAAGATATAAAAAATTAATTAGATTCATCCTTATCTACATTCTTGAACGATAATAAAATTCTGTCTTTAATATTAAAAATTAATAAATAAAATAAGATACGAAATAAATTAAATCTAATCTTAGGGAGTTAACGAATCGAAATAAAAGAAAATAAAATCTTACTCGCGTCCAAATTTTTATAAGTTTTGTCACTAAGTGTTAAAAATATAAATATAAAAATATTATCATTCTTTCAATTTAAATTTTTAAAATTATTGATAACACATCTAATTTAAGATAGTATTAATATAAGATGAAATATTAAAATTAAAATTTAAGATCCATCAATAGGTCATTTTAATTTGATCAACGGTGGACCCAAACTTGTAAATTCATTGGATAATTAAACATTTATGCTAGCATTTTAATCATTACCTGGTTACCCCCAAAAACCTTATGAAAAGAAAAACATATTTAATGTGTTTTTTTTCTCATTTATCTGATAGCTAGATATAGATGGCCCAATATGCCAAATTGTGGGCCTTATTGGGATACAATAATAAAGTTTTCGGAAATTTATTCGGCCTTATTTGGATCTAATGTTGATCCCAACAAAGTGATTGTTAATCTTATTGTGTTATTTAAAGGACATACATTTATTTGTGAATTTAATAATTGTGTACCTACTTACATTGAGTATATCATTTTTTTATAAATTATTGAATTTAAGATGTGTAGTTAAAAATAAATAATTTAATTAATATTTATATTTTCTATTTTTTTTAGGAATCTCAAATTCAATGATTCAAAAAATATGAGACATAATATACTCAATTTAAATAAGTTACATTTCCATTAAATTTATTTATTTATACTTTGATACATGTTAAAAATGTTGTAGGGAACAATTTTTTTCTTTGAAAATATTTTTTTCGGAGTGGATAACTCATTTTTGCATTAGGAAGATTAAGATGTATTTGCATGAACGTAATAAAGATTGAGTTTTTATTGAAACATATTTGCTTTAACTTTTTAGTTACTTGTGAAGGATCAAAAATAAGTTAAAGTCATTCGTAAGTTATTCATGACTTGATTTATTTTAAATCTTGCTTGATTCATCTTTTTAGATAAATAGTCAGACTCAAAATTAAGATTCGACATTTTCATTTAAACAAACTTGACTCATCTATATTAGACATAGCTTGTAACTTATAAGGCCAGCTTATATAATTAATATATATTATAAAACTTAAAAGTATTTAATATATGAGGCAAAATTATTAATAATTTTGATTAAATAAATAAATATAATGTTGAAAAAAGTACAATAAGTTATTTTTATTTGAAATATTAATTTTAGTGTTAGATATGTATAATACTAAAGTGCATAATATTTTCTTTTTTATATTATAAATATAATTTAAAATATGATTTATTATATATATTTTATTAATTAATAAATATTGTTTAATAAATTATTAAGTTAAGTCAATTTTTTAAAATTTAATAAATAAGTTAGAATAAATTTAATTTATAAATTTATTATAAACATTTAATTTATTATTTTTTAAATAAATTTAATATATTTAAATATTAATCTAGCGCGGCTCGATTCATATTCACTCCTACCTTTAAGGTAGAATCTGATTCATGTTTTCTACCTTTAAGGTAGAATCTTTTTGCGATGTTGAAACTAACAAATAAAAACTTGTTAATGTGTGTGCCCAGTGTATCTTTATATAAATCAACATGCATGAAGACTTTTGTGTGGCATACTAAAAAAGACCCTTCGTTTTAGGAGAAAAAAATGTCGACAACACGCAACGCATTCAAAGCCACCGTCGCTGCTTCGTGTCCAAACACGCGTCCCCCCGACAACCCGCCACCTTACGTACCCTTTGCACTCCCTACGAGAGAACTCAATTCATTTGAGGCCAATCACCTTCCACTTTTACTAATGCCATCAAATCTCGCATCAGAGATCGGTTCATCAAAGCACCATGATTAGTTTATGCATCACAAGGTCCATAGAGAATTATATAACACATAAGAATGATATAATATTTATATGCGGAGAGAGAGAGAGAACCTAGACATGCTTGGCTGCACAAGGCCACCTTCCAAAAGCTCCAATCTGCATTTGCCACTCCTCCACATTGCAATGCTGCATTACTTTCTTCATGCCGCTTTGGAAAGGTCGAACGAATCGAGAAAGATTTGTATTAGTATAATACGTACACAGCATCTACCACGTATGCAGAAATGGTCAGGAGCGGCTTGTATTTTTGCATCATACATATATGGAGAGAGAGAGAGAGAGAGAGAGAGAGAGAG
>LTAE01000046.1:84997-128313 GCA_001647135.1 Pontederia paniculata
ATATATATATATATATATATCAAACATTAAAAAAAAGTCTCCGATTTTTATCATGATAAATATCTTTTCCAATTTTCTTATTTCTAAAGTTTATTTTTTAGTGAAATAAGTAATCCTTTTCATTGTAGCGCGGTGGTTCCATTTGACTAGTGTTCGCTCACCAAGAACCGTCGATTCAATGCATTTAATCATAGGATTCGGAACAAGGTGGCTACATTAGAGAGAGAGAGAGAGAGAGAGAGAGAGAGAGAGAGAGAGAGAGCACTATTCTATATTTCTATGTGCTACATTTTCGTATGACCATGGTTTGAGTTAGGATTTCTAATTTGGAGAATCGAACACCGTTGATTCCACTTATGCGTCACTATCGTCGTATATAAATCAAGCAATCTGGTCCCTGGTTGCATTTCTTTTATTTCTTCATTAAACTCTCGAGTACCTAAAAAAATAAATGAACAAGAAAAAGAAATTGAAGGTTTCCCAACAATTTGACAAAAGTGTAGCAACTAATTAAAAGGTGTCCCACAATAGAAGCGCGTAAGATAATCAAAATTGTTATGTTTATTTTTTATTTTGATCTGAATTACTATGTCCAAGACAATAATAAAACTTGGCGTTTCAAATGGATCCCACATACCATTTGAGAAATAGAAAAAAACAACAATAATAAATTAATTCAGTAATAGTTATGCCATCACTTTTTCTATGTAACTTGATGATTTAGCACGTATCATTTAAGGAAATAAATTATGCAACAAAATCAATTAACTGCCAAAAATTAGTTGGCATTAACATAAATAAATGGGCTACTCAAATTTAAAATGAAAATAAAATTTGGAAAAAAAATATTCTCTTTCATTAGGAATGATAATGAATCGAATTTAAGATAAAATTTGATCCGACCAAAACACAATGTTATTGGATCGAATTAAGTCGATTTTTTTTAAACCCAATCCAATCTACTCAAATTTTTTTATTGAATTAAATCGAATTATCGAATTGCATCATTCAATTTTTATACTTCCTTTTTTTCATATTCTAATTTTTTTTATAAATAACATTTTAAAATAATATATATATATATTAATAAAAATAAAATAAAATTATATGCTACAAATCTTAAAATTATTAAAATATAAATAATTTTATTATTAATTAATAATTTAAATTATATTAATATTATAATTTTAGTACATTCGAGTAGAGTTTTGGATTATCGTAATTAAATATTTGATCCATTAACCTATCCAAAATTAACGAGGTCGGATCAGATTTGGCCCGATTCAATCTGATCTAAAAATAATCGGATCAAATCGGATTGAACGGGTTGGGTCAAACTCATGCTCACCCTTATGTTTCATTATATTTTATGAAGAAAATATATTAATAATGTAATAATAATATTTTGATTGATAAATTAACGAGTCTAGATGTAAGAGTTTAATCAAACAACTTATTTATATAGTGTAAGTTTAATCAAACAACTTATTTATATTGTGTATCTCGAGCGACTTTATTTATTTATTTGTTTATTTATTTTATATTTTTCGATGGTTATTAATTATAAGGTCATTTGTTATGTCCAATAAATAGTGTTGCAGCACATAAATCTTATGAAGATTAGTGATAACCGCACATGTCAAATTTTAAAAATGATAAATATAGATTATTTTAATCACTTGGCATGACACCTCTAAAGTTATAAATGTCAGGAAAAAACGAAGAAAATAATGCATAACCTATAAAATGTGATTCTTAATTACTTGCCACTAATAGGAAAAAATTATAATTGTCTGAAAACTCATTGTAGATTGCAATACAACAAAATATTCTGCTTAAAATAAATGAAACTCATGTAATTTAGTGACAAGAGATAAGTTTTAAAAATAAATGCCACACAAGTTTTATAATTGAGAAAATAGATTTGATATTTCTTTCATTCAATTACACCCAATTTGAATGCTTGATCAAAATCTTATGCTAATTACTAAGAGAGATTGAGATAAAATGGTCAAAACTTTCTTCTCTTTTCGAATTTTTTGAATGCTTAATTACAAATTTTATTTATTATAATTAAATATTCGATTCGAAACGAAACAGATTAGTCGTAGCGATATTCAGCAACTCAGAAAAAACCTCGTGCTCAATCCAAAACCTGCGACAAATCCCTTGCACTCAAAGAGCCAAAATCCCAACTTGTATAATGCAAATTGATGTTGTAGTAAAGTTACAGGTTCAAGCGCTCTAATAAAGTGGCGGAGGTGGAGGTGGAGGTGGTGGCGTAATTATGTTCTCCTTACTTGACTTGGTTGTCATGAAAGAGATGGAGAGCGACGCCCACTGCCTATTCCACTTGTAAACTCTCCAATCTTTCCTGCCACATCCCTTTATTAATGATCTATCACCAATAATATTGTTTATCGATTACAAAAAAATATATTAGCATAATAAAAATCATAAAACTTAAGGAAAATAAAATTCAAGGGCTATTTAACTATTGAGGTTGTGGGATATACTAAACAACAGTATATGTATTGCATATTTTTTATCATTTAACATTATCGATAGTTTTGGATCAAGAAAATGAGAATTTTTGTAATAAAAAAAATTACCGATAATTTTAAAATATTTACAGTCTACTCAGCTTTCTCTTAGGCCCTGTTTGACTAGCAAGATCAGCTTGTTCTCACTTTTTTCTTAGATTGCTGTCATCATTATAGTGAGACTCATATATAAAAAAAAGACTATTTGGTTAAAAAGTTAGAAATAAGATTTTAATCTTGATCTTATTTCTCAATCAAACGGAGTCTTAATGATAGCAACTTCACGAATTTCCATTTTTTGAAAAAAAATAAATGATTTTTTCTTTAACAAACAAAAAAATGCAAATTTACGGAGGTTGACCTCAGCCATGGAATTCGAATTGAAAAAAAAAAATCTGTTTCTTTTCCAGCATGGTTCATATAATCAAGCAGGGATAAGTGAAGGTCAATTCTATTAAATAATCGATTAAATAATTTAATGTAAGAATTATTCATTGAAAAAAATCAGTTAACTGAAATTGATAATTAAAACTTTAGATCCAATTTGATGGATTCATCATTTTTTTAAAAAAAATTGTTATACAAAATATTAAAGTTATAAAGTTTGAAATATTTTATAAGATAAATAAAATATATTCTCAAAGTAATATTTTTAAGCTTGAGCATAATTTAGAAAACAATGAATAAATAAAATGATATATAAAAAACCTATAAATTCAATATATATATATATATATTTATAATACATTTATATATTAATACAAATATTTCTAGTTGTCGATTAAAATTACTTTTAATAGAAACAATTAATTATTGGTAATAACTGGAATAAATTTAATTAATGTATTAATTAATTAAACATTTGTAAACAGAATAATTCAATTTGATTAATTAAATAGGGAATGAGTGAGAATAACCTCGGAACTGCGTCAAGTGGGTCCCACGACCACTTGTCCTGTGGGTCCCCCTTCTTTTGTAACTGGTGCTGCGGATGCGCCAAGGGGCCCACTCTGTGTCTCTTTTTGGGTGAAAAAAATAGAGGAAATAATAAAAAGGGGAAACCGGGGGCGGAAAACGACAAACCAGTCCTGTAAAGTGGACGGATGCCATTGGAGCAACCGAGAGAGCCGGTAAAAAAAGCTACGTCGGCACCTTTCCTTACTAGTTAGGGTCTCGTCTTGTATCTTATTTACGATGGTACCATTTTTGTTCTGTGTTAAAAGGTGAAATGTAACATATTTTTCAAAAGAAAAAAAATGAAGATATTTCTTATTTAAATTTATGTTATTTAACTTCATAATTATCGGATATTAAATTTATAATGAATATTAATTTTTTATTTTCTATTTTTTTCATCATAATACATTTAATATTAATTATTAAAAGATTTGATAATATAGTGCTATCTAGTTAAGTCGAAAATACATTCATTGAATATTTTTTAAAATTATTTCTGAGTTTGGATTCATGTAAGGTATTCACAAAATCATTATGAGTATATTTTAGCTAAAAAAGTGAGTTCAAAATTTAATTACTTATATTTATAATTTGAAAATATAGAAAGTTTATCATTTTTCACTTTTTAAAAAAACTTAATTTGCATTAAAAGTGAAAAAATAACATGTTTTCATTTCAATTGAGAAATGTGAGATCTTTTCTTTTTTTTAATACTTTTCGTTCATTTTTCACAAAAAAAGATGTTTTTTTCAAAAAAAAATCTAACTAATCAGTGTTTTCGTGATGTGAAATTATAATATTTTTTTGTCAGGTTAACCAATTTGATTTTCTAATTAACGTTAAAACTTCTCATAACTAAATAAAAAAATATTACTATATCACTATTCCTCCGCTTATCACGGGAAAGTGTAGCTAGTGTTATGTCACCTTTTTCAAAAAAGAAATCTTACACTAATTGACCAGTCCCTATAATTTACTAAATGTTTCTTGCAATTGGTTACTTTTACACACTCACTCAAGCGTTTCACAAGAAGCATTTGATTACCTCGTTCATGGGTAATAATTAATACTCTTTAGCTTAAGTTATCAAGTAAACGTGGGAAAAGGAAGAGGTCAATAGTGACGGCTTCTAGACAAACCCATGAGGTGAAAAGAGAAGAAAAAGAAAAAAAAATCTAGTTTTGAAACAGTAAGCAATAAAGTGCAACAGAGCGAGCCATGACCTCGACAGCGGCAGACCAAATAATTAAGCAACGCCTTAAGGACCACGCCCCTTACATCCCTCTCATCTCATTTTTTTAATTTTAATTTCATTTAAACTTTGGCCAATATGTATACATCCATAAATACGTCCAAAGTTACATATCAATTTCCCCTTCACAAAATTACATATCATTCGTGACTTGTAGAAGCTCAATTGAGGACAAATGGGGAAAATAAAATATTGCTCAAAAATTATTTTTTTAAATTTTTTAATCGTATGATATTTTTTGAGTTTTGCGATATTTATGATTAGAAGAATAAAAAAAGATGTCTCTCTCAAACTACATTATTCTCATTGAATTAAAGTCAATGTACTAATTGCTCCACTAATTTTTTTTTGTTCTGAAGTAATCCAATGCAATCAAACTTGACCTACAAGAATATGTGCAATGACATTTTATTTTTTATATAGATTCGTCTAATATTTTTTTGAGGACGGAATCATGATAGAAATTTAAGAGGGTGACATATATAAAAGTAAATTATTAAAAATTAAGAGAAATCAGAATACATACAATAAAATATTAATAAAATGACACTAATAAAAATTAAATTTAACACTTATAAATATTAATCAAAATTATTTATTCACATGAGCAATTAAATAATTTTATTATATAATTAATATTTATTTTATTTCTTGATTATAACTATTAATATATATAAATATATATCTTATATATCAAAAAATTCGAAGATCACGTTTAGTGTGAGTCCGCCTCTGATCCTCTTTGTCTTTCTCTCTCATTACATTTTATGAGTCTTATTCTTAACATCTAATTTAATACCCTTTGTAATATGCATTGCCGTTTCTTTAATTATACGATGAAATGAGATCGAATTTTAGACTGATTTAGAACATTAAATGTTAAATGTAAGACCATGGAACAATATTTTTATCGCCTTGTAAAAAAACAACTAGCTAGAAAAAAAATAACGTGACATGAGTATTTAAACATATTTTCTAACTAAATTATGTCTATATTAGGTTCGTTTTTTTTACGCAAATATTCTCGAAGAAAATAAAAAATAAACGAAAATAAATTATTTCGTATATTTGATTACGACTTGAAAAACATACAAAATAAAGATTTATGAGAGAAGAATGCATCCTTATTTACAAAAAAAATCATTTTTTTAAAATTTGCCTATCATTTCTTCTTGGGATTTTTTATTATCAAATGAAAATTTCTTTTAAAAAGCAGTTTCGAATAAGATTATGTGTAATTTAGATGCACTTGATTTACATCTTAATGAAGATATATATATATATATATATATATATATATATGTATATATATATAATTTTAAATAATTAGCCAATTCTTTCTTATTTCGTAGCACTCACTTTCAATATATTAAACAAACTATAATTTAATCAAGTTTAATTGACATATATAAAATTATGAGAGCTAATAGCTTTATATTTAATTTTTGAAATAGAAAAATATAATTTTACTTTTTTGTCTCGACTCTGAATTAGTAAGATAATAATTTTGAACATCAAAAATTTTGAACGGATATTCAAGAAAATATATAATTTTTATTTTAAAAGATAAATTTTCATAACTTTCATGCCAATTTTTAACACCCTGTAAACCCAAAAGAAAAAAAAAAGGTAAATTTACTTCTACATTTAAAGATCAACCTTTTTGGGTAATTAAAAATTAGTATCCTTTTTTAGATGTTAAAATGGTTCACCATAATAATGATTTGAAGTTTGATCTGAATGGACGACAGATGAATTTCCAATTCATAACTTTTTCTCAGTTTCTAGTTTAGAATTTTTTTTTATCATGAAAAATGTTAACCCGGTAACGGACCCAGATGCAAAAGGGACAAACCCGGTCACTTTAAGCTTACAGAGCTCAGTTTAAGCGGCCAATGGATTCCAGGAATCAGCCGCGGTTTGCAAGCCACCTGTTCCCTTCATCAATTTCCTACTCGGTCACATAGTTCTAAGATTTCTTCCTAATAATAGTTAGACACTTTTGGATTAATACTTTACCATTTCTAAATTATGGTGATAAATAATATTTAACATTTATTATCAATGAAATTAAGAAAATATTAGTAGGTACAAGTAATGATCATTTCTGTTTTTATTTAAAATTACTAACATTTAACTATTTCAATAAAATATGCTATTCCTAATAAAGTATCTGTAAAGAAAACGACAATAGTCATTATCTTTTGATAATAAAAAAATTAAACCTTTTTTGAGCCAAATTTATTAATGCCTAAAATTATTAGCAGTAATATAAAAATGATTATATATTTTGCTTATTAAAACAAATTTATCAGCGTTAAAAAAATTATTAGTTCCAATTAATTTAATATTTAACATAATGAAATGAATAAATTATATAAAAAGTTAATAATACTAATAATAAATTATTAAGAAGCAATATACTAAGAATTTAAATTATGATGTCCCACACACACACCCACACCCACACGGGCCACACCGCACCACCCAACTCCTGCTTTATAAAAGCCCCCTCCTCCCTTCCTCCATTCCCCTCCTCCTCCAAACCCAACCTGAACAGAGTACACCAAGAAAGCACGAAATAGCAGAGAGACCAACGAAGCCGTCGCCTTCCTTCGCACTCGATTCAGCTCTCCATGTCCTACTCTTCTTCCTCGACCTCGTCGTCCTCTTCCGATCTCGAAGCCGGCTTCTCCAGTTGCGCTCCTCCGCCTTGCCTGGTCTACTCGCCGCCGGCGGCCGGAAAAAGGATGGGCGGGAGAACTCTGAGGCCCAGACTCTTCTTCTGCGACGACCTGGACGACGACGGGACGCGCCACTTCCTCGACTCCTGCTTCCTCTGCAAGAAGCACTTGGGCGGGAACCGCGACATCTTCATGTATAGGTGCGCTCTTGGATTTCTTGCCCCCCTCTTTTTTTTTGCTTGCGCTTTTGGGCGAAGGGTTCTTCTCAAGTGAATCGTTCTGGGGCTAAACTTTTGTTGTGCCTTGTGTTTTGCAGAGGTGACACGCCCTTCTGCAGCGAGGAGTGCAGGCAAGAGCAGATCGAGATCGACGAGGAGAGGGAGAGGAACTTGAAGGTGTCCAGAAAGGAGCACCAGAAGCAACCAAAGGGCACGGCCGCCGGCGCTGCCGGCGGCAGCTCTCCGAAGTCCGACAAGATCCACGTCAGGGCGACCGGCACAGTCGTCGCCGGCTAAGCTTGGCTCGATCCATTGATACGAGAACAGCGTGATGGATGTTTAGATCTCAGGAATCTGGAGTGAGAGGAGAACAAAGAACTAAAAAAAGAGGGCAAAGGGGGAACTCTTTTGCTTGTATAGGAGTTTAGAAGTAAAGTACGAGCAAGGAATCTATGATATGAGAGGTTGATGCAGACGGCTTTACCTCTTCAATTTGGTTGTAAATTTTTGCTATGGGACAACCCTTTTAGATTAGGGGTTCTTGTTCCTCTTGTTGTTTCCTGTATGATCTTGATGCTTAGATCCTCTTGGTTTCAATGGAGAGGCAAAGCAATATGAGGTTGTTTTCTACTCTGTTCTGTTTGTCTCTTTAATTTCTCCTTGTGCGATTACTAACAGGAACAGAAAACAAATGTGAAGAAACCAAAAGCAGAAAAAAATTTGCAAAAAGCAAATTTGTGTGTATTGATGAGGCAGTTGAGTGGTATGTTGGAGTTGTTTAATATGAGTGTGAGCTAATCAAAGTTGACTATGGATCAGTTCTTTCTTCTTCTTCAGATCTGGAGATGTTAGTTGTGTTATTCCTACAATGAGTGCAGTAAGTAGAACAACAACACCAGGAACAAATTATTGGTTGCTGCAATTTTGTTGTGTCTATTGCCAACTCCGCCTGATGGATTTTGTGTTTTATATTTTTTTGCCTTTCCATCAGCCTTACGATCTTCGTGTGGTGGCCGTTGGTCCTCTGCATGGATGTTGCAACAGTTCATTCTCTTCAATGGATTTGATGAACTCTTAATCCATTGTTGTAATTTCTTAGTGTTCATAATGTGTAATCTTAACATCTTAGTCCGGAGGGTGCAAGTCATGATATCTAGTCGATTTTGGAGTTTGTGTTTTTTTTTAAAATTTTGTATTGAAAGTTTATGACTTTTTTTAACTGGTAAATCTTTTTTTCTGTTTGTTTGATAACCTCGAGCGCAACGATTCCTCTTTGGTTTTTACTGCACTCCTAAATTTCAGCAGTCAAAAGTGGCAACTTCTTTTTGGTAAAAAGGTCACCATCAACTTGGTTGGAATATGATGTACCCAACATTTGCTTCATGTTGAAGAATACGAGAATTTTAACTAGTTTGGACCTTATGAATTTGACTTGGCCTGGTCTACCCGTAACTATGACTATCAGCTTCACTCTATTGTGATTGTGAGGCTCCCTCCTTTTATATGACTTGGAGAACATAAATGCAACACATGGAATTCTAGTAATTAGACTCGTGAAGGTTTCCTTCTCTAACAAAATTAACATTACATAAAACTTTCTTGCAATAGAAAAAAAAAGATGTTTTGAGAAATCTTATATGATTTCAGTTGATTGCTGTATTTTCACTTCATCTTGAACAGTTTCAATTATTAACAGACCCTGATCTTGTACGACATCTCCCAAGTTTCACTTCATCTTCAGGTTTCCAAGTTTCCATCAGGCACTGGTCTTCCTTCCCCAAGTTGCAGCAATGCTTTCATGCGCAGTCCATTCGCAGGTGTCTTCTTGGGACACCAAGTTATGCAACCACATATCTATATATCTTGCCCTCTTGCATTTCTCCATGTTGCAACTTGCAAGCAAAGGATAAGTGTTTGCCTCCCAAGCCATCTGTGTCATGATAGAAGAAGAACGGGGCACCAACACATCACGCTACAGCATTTTTGCTTGCAAAGCCTTCAATGCACCATGCCCTGAGCTCTCTGCATCATGTCGAGTAATACTATTAGTCACCCAGCAGGGCCATCAAGGAGTCCGTCCAACTCAATAATGGCGATTGTTTTGTAAGGGAGTACCAAGTGGTGGTGCAGTTGGTGTCGCCATTATTTTGCAAACACCATCCCCCCTTCCTGTGAGGCCCAGAACGAGCTGGAAAGTGAATGAGTGGGAGCAATCTTTGCTGGTAATCAAATGGACATCTCCGGGTACTTAACGACTAATACCTGCTCAGATATTTCGTGATGGCAAACCTGCACCAAATCGGACGCCCATCCCACTAGGGGATTGATTCATGAACCCGAACTAATCATGCCAGACATGCTTAAATTGATCGCTCTCTTTGTACCCATCTCAGTATCAACAATTTGTTGCCCCCAAAGGCGAGAAGTTCTGATCAGTCCCTTTTTGCAAAATTACCGTTTATACTTAGAGAAAAATCTGCATTAGTGATCAACGAATAATGTAATTGTAGAGACTAAATATCCTGGCTATAGTCCGTTTGCAGTTGGAGTTTATAGTTTAATTGATCTCTCAGCTTGTTGCAAATTCATTTGTGAATGTCTTGAATAATATGGTTCATTGTGCTCTTGTTGATTTTCACTGCTTTGAACAATCTTAATTGCTTCAGTAGTTTCCAGTGGTTTCACATGAATGTTGCAGCAATATCAAGATGGTAAAAATGTCCCTCTCCATACATTTAGGACATTGTTTTGAACATCTTTCATGACTACCCCACACCACAGTATACACAGAAAAGAAAGAAAAGACAACAAAGAAGAGAAAAAGAGTGTAACTTTCACTGTTAACAAGATGTCTAGTGTTTCTAGCTTTTACTTTGCGTTATACGTGAAGTGCAACACCACTTCAGTCATGTATATCTCAACTGGAGATGGGTAAAAGCAACAGAATGGTCTGTTTGTCTAATAAATGCTGCACAAGTTGATCGAGTCGTTGGTAGTTTTCTTTTCCTTTTTTGTGGTGGAGCGGAGCGTTGGTAGTTGTCCGTGACATACTTCACTACTTGAATTTTAGTCCCTTTTTGACTTCTACTAGACATGTTCATGAATTGATGATCATTTTTAATATTCAGAAGAGTAAATGTGTCTTTCTCATGTTTAAAAGCAATCCCCAAGATTGTTACTTCATAATTGTAGTTGGGCACTGTTTGCCTTGTTATATCTTAACTTAGTTCAGTGTGCAGAGAGCTCATTATCTAAGTTATGACCAGTTTTCCACACTCCAAAGAATGCAATAATTTGAGAGACAAGGAAGCTAGTAGAGATACTAATTTGGCCATAATTTTTTCACGTCGTCGGTCGTCCGAATATTGAATTAGCATCTAATCCTGGACAACGATGGATTGTCACCGGAAAAAAAATGCAATGATTTCTCACTGAAAAAAAAAAGAATGCAATGGTTTGCCTTTTCATTGGAAATCGCACTGCCAATAGTACAACATTCTAGAGGAATATTATGGAGAACAGAATACTGAAGCAGTTGAACACTATTGCTTTGCAACTGAAGTAGTAGTAAAGAACTAAAGAAAGTTGTATTCAGCTACTCTACTTGCCATTCTGGAAAAAAAGAAACGGCATTCAGCTACAACAGTGCTTAGGTGCAGTACAAACAAAGGACAAAAGCAAAGTGCATCTTACCTAGCAAAACAGGAATCTTGCTGCTCCAATGCAAATTATTCATAACATGGACCACTAATATACATTTTAGGTGCACAAGAAACACCATGATTGTTAGATTTAGGACGCAAATCCAATGTTTGTCTCATTCTCATATTTACCGCTTGGTATAACATCATCAATTTGTTGAGTTTCAACCATCTACATCAAGGCCAGCAGAGGTTAATTTGCTCATCATATTCTTTTGGACAAGAAAGTAAACAGAAAATATTACTGTAGAAGTAATATTCTTTTGCACATGCCAGTAGGAAATATGGAAATTAAGCTAATAAATCGTTTACGGTCATAGCTTGTAACAATAATAAAGTAAGCTAATAAATCGTTTACAGTCATAGCTTGTAACAATAAGGAATCTGAATATGAGATCATGATAAAGAAAAATAATGCATGATCACAAAGCTTCTTCTAGGTATCTGTCAATAAATATCAGGATCACAAAGCTTCCTTACATGTAAAATCTGAGTTCCTTATGGCCTAATCTCCATCATTTGTACAGAATGATCATATATACAATTTAACTAGTCCGACACATCTACAATAACAAATGACTGCTGGATCTTGCGAGAACTGCATTTGACGAATACTCTAATAGCTTTGTAACTCTGATAGTTGAAAACCACGGAACCTTACAAATCTTGCAATAGAAACAAAAAATTCCACCATTCTTGTCCAATCACAACTCTTTTTCTGGTAGAGAACAAGTTACATTTGTTTTGCAGCTTTCATGATGACAAATCTTCTGTGGCCGGCAGCATTTGTAGCCTCAGCCATTTTCTCCAGGTGAAGCATCCGCCTTTTTGCAGATGCTAAACCAGATTCTTGCTCTCTTTTGCTGTTAGTTTCTTGCTGCAGTGGAGGATCTTTTCCAACAGAATCCACCTGACCGTCCAATTCCTTGTGTTGCATGGCTTGTTTCAAAGCTTTGACCACTTCATCCATCTTGGGCCGATCTCTGGCATTCTTAGAGATGCAGGCATCAGCCAACTTGGCGATCTCTCGAGCAGCCTTCAGAGAATATTTGTTTTCAAGTCTAGGGTCCATGATCAAGCTGAACCTTGAGCTCTCAGCAGAAAATTGCTTCACCCATTCAAGGAGCTTTTGTTCGCCTTTAGGGCGGTTTCTATCCATTGAGCGCCTTCCCGTAAGGATCTCATATAGAACAACCCCAAAGCTCCAGACATCACTTTTCGCCGTGAGATGGCCAGTCTCTACATAGTCTGGTGCAGCATAGCCGTAGGTACCCATTACCTGGCCAAAGTTACAAAGATAATGATGGAGACAAAAAATAATCCATGATCTGCTATGGTATTTTTAAAAGAAATTTTAGCATATCAACATGGGAATCGTCATTCTCCAGGTGGCACGAACATAGTAACACTATCAGTTGTTAGATACACATTTAGCTCTAGTGTCATTCTGCACCAACTTTGGAACTATTTAATAGCACCTCAAACAGCATTTTCAAACACTTTGGAATTGAAACAGTATTTGGAAGTAAGCTCACGACAAAAAATCGTTGACAACATCTATCGAAGATTTTCATAACATAGGCCCAGTTTGCTGACTTACCGCCGTTGTCACATGAGTGTGCCCTGCTGATGGCCCCTCCCTTGCTAAACCGAAGTCAGATAGTTTTGGTTTAAACTCATCATCTAAAAGCACATTAGATGCTTTAAAGTCACGATAGATCACCTGCCAAACAATGGAAATTGTATTTGGATTTAGTATTACAGCAAGCATTTACTCATAACTAAAAGAAAAAAAATGTTATATCGTCATTCTTTTTGGTGAAAATTTCAAATGTTGAAGTGACAAAACGATGATAGATGGTTTCGCATGGTCAATTTTCATGTGGTAACAAGTTATTTAGCAAATTAACAAAGCATATTGACATGATATTCGTATAGCTCGTCTGATAGTCAATTTTTCTTGGGTAAACAAAAGGTTCACCATCACCTTAGGACTGGTAATCAATAATCTGGATATTTTGATTCCTCTTTAGTGAATTTCATCTCCTTAATTAGGACTCCTCATAATTTTCCACTATTGGGGGTAATTACTATCAGTCAAATAGTTAGTTAGTATAAAAGTATCATGAGGAAAAGAAAAGATGAGAATCAATTGGGTAACCGTGTCTGCAGTCAATATGCTGGCTAGTCGAGAGCCTAATTCATAATAATATACATTAGTACTTTTTAGAGGGAAATACAATTAAATTTTAAAGAAGCAAAAGCCAAAAAGCCATGTTGACTGGAACAAGGAGAATGAATTCAACCTGCCGAATGCAGATATTAGTGCTTAAAAGTTGAACAGAAAAGTTAGTTTAATCAACAGAATGTCTCAACACATATGAACGACTGAGGCTGAAGCATTTTTATGGCTACAAGATTATACCTGTACTTCCAACCCCTCATGCAGATATGTCAACCCTTCTGCAGCACCCAAAGCAATCTGTAGTCTTATGTTCCAGGGAAGGGAAGGATAAACTCTATTGAACAAATGATGCTCTAGGGTCTTATTAGGCACAAATTCATAGACCAGCAGCCTCTGAAGCCCTCTTTCACCATCCACAGCAGAGTATCCAATAAGTTTAACAAGATTTGGGTGTTCAACAACTCCTAGAAACTGAACTTCTGTCAGCCATTGTTTGTGGCCCTGAACAATAGGAGGAGAAAAGAGAATGACAAGCTCTGTTAGCTAAAATGACTTGTTGGTAGCATTGTTGAGTTCTGCTACTTCTACAGAAAAAATAACACATAATAGATTTTTCTAATTTTATGATATTACTGTAGATTAAATTAAGATTTCCATCTGTTTTTCCATGTCATACTTGTTTGCTTGTCTCGTCTGCTCTATGTTCATTATTATTCAAAAAACTAAGGAGAAATGCATGTTTGACCATTTTCTGATATCACCTATGCTTCAATTCAGAAGGCCACCACATTGGTTAGATAGCTGAAAAGAATACCGTGCTTAATCAAACATTGAGATGGCTGCTTTTATCAATTGTTAACATTACAAGCCATGACATAACCTGTTCGAACATATCCTCACACGAAGCACCATCATTTCATGCTTATTCATTTTCCTTCTCACCAGAAATATGTCCAAGATAGTAAACTACTTGTGCAGCTCAACAGCATCTGTTACCTTAAATTTTAGGTGAATGCTATTGGAGTGTATATGATGCTAGTAGGTTATATAATAGTATTATACAATTCAAGATCATTCAAGCTACAGGCCACATAAGTAAATATCTCTACCACTTTCGCAAACTTAGCTAATAGATGTTAGTTTAACATGGCATAATGACATAAAATATTGGCGAGAACCACATTAGTGATGCTGTGTCATCTGATAGAAAGAGACTTTGTCCTTCAAACCAATCAACTAAGTACATTTCTAGATATTTGGTCCGATTCAAACTTCATAATGTGGAAAACTGAAAAGTGATCTCGCTAAGCTTTCTTCTTGGAGCATCTAACTAGAAAAAGAGGATGCGTAACAAAGATTTTAATGACACAAAAGTCTTCTTTTCAAAATAATCAGTTTGTTCCGTGACATATTATGCAACAAATACGGAGCTGACAAAGGCAAAGTAAAATCCTCCACAGGTAGATCTCAAACATAGATGAAGATTGAAGATACATGAACTTGCTTTCTGGCAGCAATTTTGAAACTGACATTTTTAATAATGAAAATTTCCATATGAAGATTAAAGTCATTTTCATTCTTCACTACCTATTCCCTGAGAAAGTTTTTCAGTGAACCAACATTCAAACATATCTCGCATCAGAATATACCATTTAGGGAAAACCCAAATTTTCTGTCAATCTCTTCATAATTACCATGTTAAACATCTAACAAGATAAAGATAGAAGCATGTCACTAAAATTGAAAACAATGCCACAACGTAATGAAATGTCTTCCTCCCCTCTTCATCAGGCCAAAGTTTAGGAGAACATAGAGTTACTATTAATACCTGCAAACTATTTGGGTTAAGTTTCTTGATTGCTACCACCATGCCATCTCTACTCTCATCAAGAGCCCTGATGGTACCTTTGTAAACACTTCCGAACCCACCCTCGCCAATCTTAAGCAACCTGCTGAAATTATTGGTAGCATCCCTGAGCTCCTTCAGCTCAAAAACGCACAGGTTATGTGCCTTTTCTTCATACAGATCAGGGATGCTCCTCTGCGAGGCTACGGAGACGGTGGACTTGCTTGTCTGATTTCCACTGGTTGAAATCACAGATCCGCTGGTTACGTTGTTCGACGTTGGCGAGCTGGCAGTTGCTGCGCTCGGAGTAGGAGCAGATCTCCGTTGCTTCCTGTACTTAAACCTCTCCGTAAAATAGTAGAAACACCCCATTCTTCATAAAACTGTTAATTTTCCAGCTCCTGAGGCCTTGATCAAGTTTTCCAAGCAGAAACAACGAGGTAAGAGTGAGAAAAAAGGAGCAAAAGTGCAACTTTTCTACCTAAATAGATGTAAAAAGACCAATGCAAGGAAGACAGATTAAAAGGGTTAGATTTCGTGCAGGAAACTGAAGTAAAAAAAAAAACTTAGTAAGTTACCACAAAATGGAAAGAGAAAAATAAGAGGAAAAAAGAGATACAGACAGAAGGAGCTCTGGAGCGGAAATCAAAAGCAAACCAGTGAGCACCTTTGTCGAAAGACACGAATGAAAATAAAAAGAACAGCACACCACAAGCAGTAACAGAGCAGGAACAAAGAACAGGCGTTACAGGCGCAGGCGAGGCCATGGATAGTAGAAGATACAGGAGAAGGGGCTCCACGGCAGTAATTAGCATTCGATCGAAGTAGCGGTCAAAGCGAAAGCTTTGAAACCCAAATCTCTCATCGCCTTGTTAGGGTCCACTTCCTTCTCCAAACGCTGCAAGGAGCAAAAAGGCTTCCTTCCTGTGATGACCAATCTCTATCGACCAGTACCGTGAGATATCGTGCAGGAAAGGAGAGATCTTTACACTCGTATTCGACCGAGCGGAGACGAAAAGGATGAAAAGGCGGCTCCTTTGAAAGGAAACAGTGCAGTAGAGACTTTGGGGGGAATTCGATTCTGGGAAAGCCTTGTAGCAGCTCTTGAGATGGAGAAAGAGCAGTTAATTAGGTGGCGTGAACAGGTGAACAGAGGCAGACAAGTCAGTTTCCGAGTGTTACAGGTCTTTTTGTTTGTGGTCTTCTAAATAAATATATCAAAAAAAAGGTTAAAAAAATGCAGAGATAGATTCCAAATATTTTGGGTTATAAAAGAATTAACGGATTGCGAATTTGAATTTTAGAATTAGCATTTTCACCATTACAAAGGTAATTGCTTTATATTTATTTTGAGGTTGTAAAATTAATTGTCCGGCAAATAGTAATGATGCACTTAGCACGATTATCCGAAACAAATTAATTACATATTAAAATAAAATTCGAACTATTTTAATTCACGTGTATGCTATAAATTAATATCAGCTAACCAAATTAAATTTGACCGATATTTTTAAATATTTATTAAGTATATAACTTCTCAGAATGGTCAACGAAAGACTTTGAAATTTTTGTGTTTCATTGTTGATCTCACATGTTGACTGTGTCAAAGTTTAAGATTCTAGAAGAATTTATTACGGACGGACGGATAAGATTCCGTTGTTTGTGGGCGCAGCTGCATGGATGCGCTTAAAGGGACATGGCACCTAAATCTGATCCAAATCCAGATCCACGATAAAATTTGCCGTATCTAATTTATTTTGTTATAAATTTTACAGATATATATATATATATATATATATATATATATATATATATTGACTCCGTTAATATGAACTTAATTTTTTTATTTCAGATGTATTAACACGGGAAATTAATCATGAATAATTAAGTTTGAAACCTCAAACACATTTCTATGTTTTTATTTAAAAAAATCCGTAATATTTATAAGATTCTGCTAACTAATTTGACTACATCTCCTGAGGAAGGGTCTTCCGGCAGGAATAATATGTCTCATGTAACTTGACGATTTATATTCAATCAAATAAAAGGTAATTAGAATTATTCAAAAAAGACAAATATTAATAAATGTAGAGTTGATCAAGGATTCAAAGGTAGTGGAAAAATTCGTCTCTTGTTGTCATGACGTGGTTTTAAGGCTTATACAACTATAAAAAGGTCAGTGGCATCGTCGAAATAAAATCAAATATGAAGAAGAATTAACTCCGTAAAAAATATAAATCATAGTTGTGGTTTTTTGACAACACAATTCGTTTTGTGCTACTGATTGTTTGTTTGATGAAAATTTTTATGATTGCCTTTTTTGAAAAAAAATAGTTTTAGGTAACAATTGTTTTTTTCTAAGAAAGAATGTTGCGTTTGGAAAACATGCAAACGATGGAAAAAGTTCAATTACTTTTACTGACATTGCTTTAATTCACATGTCCATTTTCTAGCTTTCTAAAAAGAATAAAAAAAAGTTGTATTTGTCAAAAATTGTGAAAAAAACAGTTAGAAGTAGAAAAAGTAATAAAAAAGTATCGTTCATATCTTTAATTAAGTAGGAAGCACAATTATAAAAAGGTAAGTGATATCATCGAAATAAAATTAAATATGAAAAAAATTAACTCCATAAAAAATATAGATCATGACTGCGGCTTTCTCGACAACACAACTCGTTTTGTGCTACTGTTTGTTTGATGATTTTTTTTATGATTACTTTTTTAAAAAAAATAGTTGTAGATAATAATTATCTTTTTTCAGAAAGAAAATATGCAAACGATGAAAAAAGTTCAATTACTTTTATTGATATTGGTTTAATTCACATGTCCATTTTCTAGCTTTCTAAAAAAAATAAAAATAGTTATCTTTGCCAAAAATTGTGAAAAAAAATTACTATAAGTAAAAAGAAACACACTCCGAAAGCTCTTCCAAATGTAATAAAAAAAATTATTGTTCGGTGAAGTGCTCTTTAGTTAAGAAACATCATATTACTTATTTTTTCAATCGTAGGATATTAGATTTATGATGGATGTTAAGATTGTCTCTCTCCTAAATTTATTCACCGTAAACTTTGTATCATATGATTAAAAAAATAGATAACATAATTATTTACAGTAAGTTATATTAAATAGCCTTCCAAAACACACCCTATATCAGTTAAATTCAATTCAAAATTTGAGTTCATAATTAATTCCTTCCAATTGACCATGCTAGAAATAACCCACTTAATTTTATAATTAAATCATTTTTAAAAGATCTCTATTGAAAAAAAATAACATCACAATTTTCTTTTGTAAGCATGGACCTTATAGGTCCAGCAAGTGAATTTGAATGTATTTACTTTTCAACTCGTGAATTAAAAAAAAAATTAAGTTTGATTTTCGCATTTGAAATTTATATGTACTCTTTCTTAAAATATTATCATCCATTTTTGTATCAAATTCATGAAACTGAAAAGTACAGTATCATTAGTATTCAAATAGAATCAAGCATTTGTGAAAATCACATCATCCAAAATAAAACCTCGTGGAACAAATATTTGACTGTAATTAAGATTGAGCTATCATTGAGGACGGGACTAGTTAAAACTTTCTTAATAACACTCATGTATCTCCATTGGAAAATATATCCACTCTGAATATAAATTAAGATTAAGCTGAATTTAATGTACACTTGACTACTTCCACTACGACTTCATTGTGAGATATAAAGGACTAGAACTTTTAATAAGAAAAACAGTATAATAAACTTGATTTCTTTTATAAACATAATATATGACGGCGATGCCCCTAGAAAGCAATATATCTAATAAATTTCAAAGAAAGATGAGGCATCGATCAAGTACAAATTCATTGTTAAGTCATATTGTTATTTGTCATACTATATATATACATATATTTAAATTTAATAAATGTGTTATCTACATAATATTACTTATCCAATCGTACGATGTCAAATCTATGATAAATGAAAAAAATTAAGACAAAGAAGATCTTGTATCCACCATAAATTTAATATCTTATTATTGACAAAATAGATAATATGATGTTAACTACTAAGTTAGATAGCACATCCATTATTTCATACACACACACCCCCCCACACACACATATATATATATATATATATATACTCCTTCATTGTCGGTCACCCNATATATATATATATATATATATATATATATATATATATATAACAATTGGCTCCAAAAAAGAAGGATATGGATCGTGTTCAGTTAGGATACGACTTATGTTGTCCTAAAATGTTAAAGTCCTAATTTTATTGGACTTTGAGTTTGATTTTGTTTTAACATAATCTAAAGTCCTAGGCTCTTTTTAAACCCCCAAAGCTATGAAAATATTTTTCAAAAGTTATTATTTTCTTCACACAACCGTCAAGGGGACTCTCCCTTCTTTCTCCTCTCTCTTTCTCTCTCAATCTTAGAGGAGGCCAATGAGAGGACAACAATGATCAGCCACTATGCAAGCAAAGGAGAATATGATTAGGAGAGAAAGAGGAGGAATAACACGGGTAATAAAATAAATGAATTATATATGTTTCTAAGTGAGAGTTCCTATTTTGATATCTAGACTAGAATAATTCTTGAGATATTATACAATCCCTAGTCTCCTATTAGATCCCAAACTATTATTTTAGTTTGAATTTAACAATATTAAGTTTTATACCAAAAACTTGGAGTTAATCATCGTAAAAAGAGAGAAAAGAGGAGGCCGAAATGATGAGACATGGCCTGGATCTATAGAGGTCAATTCCTGAAACTGCATCTGTGATAGTACACAGCTTGGGTCATGATCGAACACAAGCGTGTCGCTTGTATGTAGAAATCGTGTTTCAAGTTTTTTTAATGAATTGGATGTTAGGGCATGGACCGTGTTATGAAGACACATGGCTCATGTTAAGGCCACACTCGCTTGTTTACTATGTTATGTCTTGTAATGTCTATGACACAATTACGTTATATAGTTTTACACTTGATCGAATGTCAAAGATGATCCACATCACCTATGACACGACCCTCGTCCAGTGATTGCTTAATTTGTGATCAAAACATGGTCCATGTTGGTCTATGAACATACCCCGTTCTGTGTTCATCCAAAGTAACTTTATAATCCATTAATACATGAATGGTACACAGTCAATGTCGAATCATAACATTACCTATGTTGTACCATAACACGGTCTGTGTTGCCCGGACTATTTCTCTATTGCAATCATAGTAGATGATGTGTCCTTAGTTTTGATGCTATAATAAGGATTAATGTTTGGAAAAATAAAGGGTCAACCATATTAACTAAAAAAATATTGAGATCGTCATGCATTACATAGTTTGATAGCAAAAGACTTCATCACATTGTTGAAAATTGGTAGAATAGCTACTACCTATTCTTGAGCATTCTTTTTTCTTGTGGGGCTCTTGTTGTGATTTGTGCATCATCACTGATCTTTATTGGTGAATCTTCAAACAGCTCATAAGTCATTTCAAACTCACCCAAAGTCACTTCAAACTTACTAATGTGATAAATTAAAAATAACAAGACAATTCACATAGACTAAAGTATTGCATTGCATTGAACCAAAATATTATATTGAATTAGAGTATTGTATTGAATCAGAGCATTGCATAAAAAGAAAGTATGCATTGAAAAAAGACAAAATCTTGTAAAACATTGTAAGTGATGAAACGAGTATCATGGATATTTGTATTGAACTTAGTCTTCATTGATTATCTTCATGAAAGATAAAAATTATTATTGTTGACATCAAAGTATTTACTAGGCCTTATTGCATAGAAGATAGTGTTTATCAACTGCTCATAATTATTCTTTATTAGTTTGAACTAATTGAATAAAGTTGATGATATGATAGACCTTGTATATTAATTAATTTCCTAATTGTTTAACCTTATAGTATTTAAATAATATTCTTGATCAATATTAATTGTATTATCCTTTTATATGTTATAATTTATTTTATAAGAATCGTCGTATCTATGAATGTATATGTCTTACTATTAAAATTGTCATATCTATCGATTTATTTTGAACTAAATGGTAAAATGTTATTTTTCAAAGCAATTAAAAAGCCTTTCAGGATATAATATATTTTCTACATGAAAAATATGCCATTAATCCAAAGGCGAAACTAACACAAATAAATACTTTGTGCCAAAACTACTGTATATAACATAACAATATTAATAGAGTTATGATAAGTCAAATAAAAAGTAGTGCTAAGGGGTTCAAAACTCTATTATCTAACCATTTTGGCATTGAAGAAGGAGCAACACATAAATTGCAATGTTTGAATTTTTTTTCCATAAATAGGGGAGAGAGAGGGATGTAAAAAGTTTATGGAAATATTGTGAAAAGATATGAATATTAAATTCGTAGATTAAGCTGTATACAGACATTGGGGAAATCAAGGCACCCCAACATTACAGTTTTATGTATTCATTAATCTCTATTTGTATGATTTTATCCACTAGATTGATTCATTAAACATCAATTTACTTTATTTATTAAACATTATTTTATACATGAAAATCGTTTTTAAATGTAAAGTATTTATAAGCATATTAAAATCAGACTAACATTATTTTTTTAAGAAATAAAGCTGGAAATCTACAACACCCATTCTATATTTAATTAATATAGGATGATTATTTTATCCACTATATTGATCCACTAATTATTAATTTATTTTATTAGACAAATAATAGTTCTTATTGTGATCATATCATTAACACCATCCATCTATTTACTTCGACTGTCTTAATATATGTTATGAATTACTACACAAGGGTAAAAACAAATGAACATCATATATAACATAGAGTGAAATATCCTACAATAATGTCTACCTTTTTATTCGTAATTTGTCATTTATTTTCTTTTAGGTCGATGTTTTAATTCATTCTTAAAAGTTAGAAATATAATTAAATTAAAATTTATTCTTGGTTCATGATATTATGAGTTCATGTTTGCGTATCATTCTTTTACCCTTCCCCAACTCCTATTTTTCCAATTTACCATATTCCCCACGATACGCCTCCTCACACCTCCACGTCTCTCTCTTCTCTCTCTCTCCAAAACGATCGCATCGTTAAGAACTCTTCTCTTCTCTTCTCTTCTCTTCCCGTCGATGATTCCGGAGTCGCTCGTATACCATTGAGTGGGAAACCCTAATACCGCTCTGCCTTCTCAGGCCTCCAGGTGAGAGTTCCAATCCCATTGCACCAGTCCCTCTTATTCATTTCGTTTTCCCGGCTTTCTCGCGAAATCCAATCGAAATTTGCACGAAAGGTTTTTTTTTTTCGTGTTCCATGTTTTTGATCTTTGTCAAGTTTTTTTTTTTGTTTGATGCGAGTGTGTTGGTTTTTATCTTCTTTTTCCCCATCGGTAGACTTTTACAGGAGGAAGCGAGGACGGGATATATGTCCTTCAATCAATCCAGGGCGGATAAGGCCGAGGGACATCTCAGAAGACCCGGTCGATCCAGCGGCTCTGGCCAGTTCAGGGGCGGTGCTGGTGGCGGCGGCGGCTTCGCCCCTCCTAACCATATTTCCTCATCCTCTGCAGGTGCCGCACAGCCAGCATTGTCAACGAACAAAAGGTACCGCCTTGGTGTAGTTTTGTGCTCCTTGTCAATCCGGATTGGCTTTTCCCTAGAAAAGTTTCAACTGATCGAGTTTCAGATAGGTTCTTTATCTGATTCTGTTGTTGGATTCTGTATAGCTTTAAGAAATCTGCAAGCGGAAATGGCAGTCAATCGATGGTAAATGCTGCGTCCATAGTCTCTGGGGCCAATGCTTCTCAGAATGATTCTCATGCCCAGGTTTCCAGGCTTTCTGGTATGAAATTCGAAGCTTATACTTTATTCTACTTATCTTAGAAACTTATTATTAGTCACCTTAGGACTAAGCAAGCACTTCTGTTTCAGTGTGATAATTTCCATGGGTTTAGTGGGTGACAGTACTCTTGTTTTATTTTATTTTATTTTTTCGTCATTGTAGGATTACCTGAGGCAACAGACAATGTGAAGCCAGCTGATATATCAGTACCAAGAAATGCTGCCAAAGCTGTTCCAAGGGCTTCTTCCTCACATGCTGGTGGGTCTTCTGCATCCCCTGCAACATTGAAAAGCCAAGAATCTTTTTTTTTTAGCTTTTGGTTTCCATGGGTGTTCATGTCTCTTTGTGTTTTCAACTTGGTTTGTAGTGTATTCATTGTGTTATCATGACATTCTTCAGGGGGAGCATCTGGGCATTTTTCTCTTCAGTTTGGGACCATAAATCCTGGTATCATGAATGGGATGCAGGTAAATTTTTCTACTATTTGTATATTCGATATTTGATCCTCGATTCATTGCATCTATGGACCTCAATTTTCTCGGTTGTCCTCATGTTATTGATGCATTGTGTTTACTGCAGATTCCTGCACGAACAAGTTCAGCTCCACCAAATCTTGATGAACAGAAGCACAATCAGGTTCTTGAATATACTTTCTTTGACTTCTGTGCACTTTATGTAGAACTGTTATTTGAATTTCATTATTTATTTCATGTCACAACTGTCCCTAATCATCATGTCACAATCTATATTAGAAACCCTTATTAAGCATAAGACTTTAATTAAAATCATTTAACTGCTGTCATTGTGAAATCTTTACTTGCATGAGATGAGTAGTCCTCTCTGAGAATTTCTATTGTTGTTGAAGGATTAAAAATGCTTTATTTATTGCTTGATTATATGATTGTAACTGGCTATGCAATCCTCAGGCTAGGCTTTAACCTTTCAGGATTCTTCCTTGTCAATAAGTTAATGATATTTAAGGTAAAAACTGACAGCTATTTAAATTTTCAGGCTGGGCATGAGCTGCATGGGGCTGTTTCTATGGTTCCTATATCAACTGCCCCAAAGCAGCAGCAAAAGCAACAAACCAAAAAGGATGTTGGTTCCTCTAGTCAATCTAACAAGGGAGATCCTCATCCTCCAATAAAGAGTACTATGCCTGTTGCACCGTCACCTGCTCCAGCAGTAGCACCACCACAATCATCTGTTCATCCTATGCCAGGAGTACGTAGGCCTATTCCATATCAGAATCAACCATCTCAGGTTCCGTTGCAATTTGGTAGGCCAAACCTGCAGATGCAGCCTCCAGGTCTTGCAGCTAACTCACCACAAATTCCGATGGCATTACCTGTTGGGAATATCCCTCAGGTTCGATCACAGTTGTTATTTCCTGGTCATCTGTTGCCTCAACAGGCATTGGTGCAAGGATCAGGCATGGGTTTTGCTTCTCCAATCAGTCATCAGTTAACTCCACAGTTGGGAAACATAGGGGGTATTGGGATGACATCTCAGTACACCCAGCAGCAGGGAAAATTTGTTGGTGGTCCTCGAAAATCCCCTGTAAAAATAACTGATCCAATTACTCATGAAGAGGTGAAGTTCGATAAAAAAATGGATTTGACTAAGGACAGTATATCCTCATGCCAGAGGCCTCCATCTAATGCAACACCACAATCTCAGCCTATTGCTGCATATACCCCTGCACACCAGATGAACTATTACCGTCTCCATGCAAATAACCCTTCTCCCTTCGTCTTTCATACTCCTACTTCTGTCCCTTTGACAACGAGTCAGGTTCCTACAAACTCACAACTGCCATTGTATAGTTATCCTTCTAATCAATCTGGGCTGCCCATATCTTTCATCAGCCCATCCATGCTCACTTCAGCATCTGGTGGCAAACCTGGGCCTCAAACCAGTTTGCATAGTGTCTCTGAAGCGGTAAACTTAGAGAGCTCACCAGTATCTCCTCCCTCAACTCAAGTACAGGGAACAGCTAAGCCACCACCTTCAACTTCTCACGCGCCTTCTATAACTATTAATGTGCCTGTTGGGAAGGGTGAGGTACCTCATATCTTGAAGTCATCCACAAATGATACATCTTGCCATCATGGGCAGAGTAACACCTTTCCAGGCAGTCCAACTCAACAGACAGTATCAAGTTTTGATACGCTGAAGAATACAGTATTGACTCCAAGCACAGGTGAATATACAAGTGTCACTCCTGTCATCTTAATACAGAAAGTGATTCCATATGCACCTTTGTCAGCTCCAGAGAATTCAACAGAGGTTTTTGAATGTTGTTCAACAGGGCACGATGAAAGGAAGAAGGAAGCTTTTAGAAGATCCAGTTCTTTGAAGGATAACCAAAGAGGAGCCAGTAAAAATGATATTAAGATCTCCCAGAAACAGCATCAGGTAGGACTTCTTGGCTTAAACTTTTTTAGATTTTAAGATTACAGGTGTTATTAGTCTTACATGCATATGCTTTTGTTGTTGCAGTCAGATACATCAAATTTGTGCGAGAGTTTTAATATATCTTCACCAAGAATCATCCAGGATACCTTTTCAGGAAAAGAATTCTCTACTAACCTAGAGGGTGTTCGACTTTCGTCAACATCAGAGTCTCATGAAATTGGGACTTCTGAGGCAGTTGATAAAAAGTTACCTGCAGCAACTGGAAGAGTATTCGAGATTGAAGCATCCCAACATGTTACATTAAAATCTGCCGAGGTTTTTAGTTCATCTGATAGTACTTCTATCCAGAAGAACATACCACCACAGGCTGTGAGTCCTTTGGCTCCTTTAATTGATAGGGGATATGCAAACAATTTGGTTTCTAGTTTAGTCCAAGATGGAATGCCGATGCTCTCTAATAAAAATAATTTATTAAGGGATGCAGCCCAAACTGCTAGTGTTTTTATATCTCCAGTCTCCAGTCTTAAAGAAATGTTACATGTGAATCAGCCTCTAGAAAAGGATGGTGGTACTCTGGAGAAGTCCGAGAAACGAGAACTGTTTGATGATGCTGGAGGGGAAAACGAAGAGATTGGAATCTCAAAGGAAATGGTTGTTTCCACATTCAAGGATAATAACAAATTGAGTATTCATAATAGGCTTGCTGATATATCTAATACTAACTCCTCATATAGTAGTGAATTCTCATGTGAAAATTTCGCTAAGGAAGAACCTTCAGCCCTCAACAGTACTGCAACTGAACACAAAATGCCATGCATCGAGGGCAATGAAACATCCAAAGAATCTGTAGATAGTGTTGCCGCTCAGGATTCAGGTTCCACAAAAGCAACAGAAAAGGTTGATCTTAAAGTTCCAGAAATTTCTTTTGGTGTTGATGTGACCCAGGAGAAAACTTCTGGGGATGTTTCAAAGGTTAAGACTCTTTCTGGGTATAAGAAGAAGAAGAAGAAGAAGGAAATATATGCAAAGGCAGATGCTTCTGGGAATTCTGATCTTTATAATGCATACAAGCACACAGATGAAACGAATCAAGCCATTAGTAGTGCAAGAAGCATTGATAATTCTGTAGCAATTGATACACATGTTTCTCCATTGGAGGGTTCTAGAAATTTCGCTTCTGAAGTTGAGGAAGATGCACAGAGTAAAGCCGAACTAGATGACTGGGAAGATGCAGCTGACATATCTAGTCCAAAGCTAAAGGCAGAGGAAAATGTACATCCATCTAATGGTGAAATGAAGCAACAGGATGATGATGGAAATGAAGCTATTGATAGAAAGTACTCCAGAGATTTTCTGTTAACCTTTGCACAACATTTTACCAATCTTCCAATAGGATTTGAAATCGGTTCTGATGTAGCAGAGGCATTGATGAGTATTCCTCTAGGTAAATCGCACGTTGATCGAGAGTCTTATCCAAGTCCTGGGAGGATCACAGATCGGCTCTCAGGTTCTCGTGTTGATCGGCGGATGGTTGGAATGATGGATGATGACAAGTGGGCAAAATCAACTGGATCTTTTGGACGGGACCTCCGGTTGGAAGTTGGGCATGGAATTTCAGTTAACCTTCGTCCTGGTCAGGGAGTCAATCCTGGGGGTTTGAGAAATTCTCGTGCACAGTCACCAAATCACTTTGGAGGCGGCCTTATGCAATCCGGTGCATCTCAGGGAGGGATCTCACGTAATAGTTCCGATGCAGACCGGTGGCAACGTGGATCTCAAAGAGGCTTGATATCCTCTCCTCAAACACCATTACAAGTAATGCATAAAGCTGAGAAAAAGTATGAAGTTGGTAAAGTTACTGACGAGGAACAAGCAAAGCAACGGCAATTGAAAGGCATCCTTAATAAGTTGACACCCCAAAACTTTGAAAAACTTTTTGCCCTGGTTATAGAGGTTAATATAGATAATGCAGTTACTTTGACTGGTGTCATCTCACAAATTTTTGACAAAGCTTTGATGGAACCGACTTTCTGTGAGATGTATGCAAATTTCTGTTTTCATCTAGCTGGCGCACTACCAGAAATTAGTGAGGATAATGAAAAAATTACTTTTAAGAGGCTCCTCTTAAACAAGTGTCAGGAGGAATTTGAAAGAGGTGAGAGGGAACAAGCTGAAGCCAGTAGAAATGAAGAGGAAGGCGAAATTAAGCAATCTAAAGAGGAAAGAGAAGAAAAACGGATACAGGCTCGCAGGCGCATGTTGGGTAACATTCGTCTGATTGGCGAGCTTTACAAAAAGAAGATGCTGACAGAGAGAATCATGCATGAGTGCATAAAGAAATTGTTAGGACAATATCAAAATCCTGATGAGGAAGATGTTGAAGCCCTGTGCAAGTTAATGAGTACAATAGGCGAGATTATAGATCACTCCAAGGCGAAGGAACACATGGATGCATATTTTGAAGTTATGTTGAATCTATCTACAGACCAGAAGTTGTCTTCTCGTGTCAGGTTTATGCTTAAAGATGCAATCGATCTCAGAAAGAACAAATGGCAACAAAGAAGAAAAATTGAAGGTCCAAAGAAGATTGAGGAGGTTCACAGAGATGCAGCTCAAGAAAGGCATGCTCAATCAAGTAGGTTATCCCGTGCTCCTGTTGTCAATTCAGGTTCCAGGTCCTTCCGTGGGTCCGCTCCTTTAACTTCTCCAAGTTCCCAGCAAATTGGTGTTATCCGTGGATTGCCATCTCAACTTCGTGGATATGGCTCCAAAGATATAAGGTTTGAGGATAGACATCAGTTTGAAAACAGAACACTATCACATCCTCTTCCTCAAAGATCTATTGATGATAATTCCATTACGCTTGGTCCCCGTGGTGGCCTTGCCACAGGGATTTTAACTAGACAGCCATTGATATTGCATGACCCTGCATCTGAGATTTCACAGAATGTTGTAAACCGACGTAGAGTAGTGACTCATCAAAATGGACACAATGCACTCCCTGATGTGCCATCACATAATGCACATGAAGATGCTGCAGCAAAGTATGTTGCAGATAGGTTCTCAGGTACAAAGCACGAGCAACCAAGTCCTCAAGATGATCGTGTTTACCCTATGAGTAGAGATTCAAGAGTACCAGATCGGACTTTTGATAGGTCTTCTACAACGATCTTGCCTGCTGGGCGAACATATGGATCTTTAGGAAGCAGCCCTGTGGCTTCAGAAACAAAATCTTGTTCTGAAGATGTTCTCAGGGAAAAATCCATGTCAACAATAAAGGAATTTTACAGGTACTTCATCCCCTTTCTCATTTAGTATTTTTTGATGGTGCTATCAGAATAGTTTACAAAAAACTTGCCCCTTCCAGTACGGTCAAAATTCTGTCTTAAAACTTTCTATTGGGTGAAAAAAGGGCCATTACTCTCAGAGTAGCAGGTGCATTTGTTTTGCTGACATGATAGGAGATGTCTCTATAACTTGCGTAAACAAAATACCTTGGGAAGAAGTATTTTACCGTTCTTGTTTCCATTTGCAAAGAGGTTCATAGTTCTAATACATGAAAATGGAACTGAAAATAAAAGAGGTGAATGATGCTCTGATTACATTCTCGGAGGATTTACATTTCTTGTTTTCCCTTGCTTTTGAGCCATTTGGACTTGCAATCAGACATTTATTTTATCTTTTTCCTGTGCGCAACTTTACCTGCAGTCAGACATTCTGGCATTGTCCATGTATGAATGTGAATATTGATATTTCTACCCCACTTTTGAAAATTTCGATTTCTTAGAGTCCAATATATCTTTCTTTTAGTTCCTTTGCCTTGGGCATGCCTTATGTTGTGAGTGATATGGCTTTTCCTTTAAGAAAAGCTATTAGGGTGCATGCAGTTAAGATTCTATGATTTCTTAGGAATAGGATGACAACTAGTAATGTGATTCCTGGGAATGTTATATTGATATGTTTTCTCTAAGAGAGGAATCTGATGTAACGTTATCCAAATAACAACAGTTAATTATTCTAGATATCCTTTTAACATAAGTATAAAATATCAAACATCATAAAAGCACAGCAAAATTGGTGTTCTATGTCCAGATTTCTTAAAAAAAGGAGCTAGTTCTAAAAAAAAATTATAAATATTAATAATGTATTGAAGTGTTTTTTTTTTTAATTTCAACAAGCAACATAAGTAAAGGGTGATAATGTTGATATTAATATGATATTAAAAAAAACATGTGTTGATTTTTCAGAACATGCATATATATTTGAAAAAGGTAGACTAATTTGAAGTTAAGGTGCAAAATAGGAAAGTTAAATATATAAATTTGATATGCATCCTACTTAACCTCAGTATATATATATATATAATGGCGACCTATGTGAAAAGAGTCATAAATTCTTTTCACATAGGTCACGATTATGGTGTGTAAAGCTAGTATTCTTTGGAATATATATCTGTCATGGAAAATACTCTATCCTCCTAAAAATCCTCCTAATACTCGTATAAAATAAATAACCTCAAAAGTTGATAAAATTAACACCCATGCCATTGTGAGGGGTTAGGAGGAGGATTTTTAGGAGGATATAGAATCACCCATCCGTCATTACTCTAATTTATATGCCATTTCCCCATTTCTATTCATCTTAGTCTAATAGTAGACTGGTTACTTCAGTGCCAAGGATGAGGGGGAGGTTGCATTGTGCATCAAAGAGTTGAATGCCCCAAGCTTCTATCCCTTGATGTTGTCTCTGTGGATTACTGACTCTTTTGAAAGAAAAGACATGCATAGGGACATGTTAGCGAACCTCATTGTGAACCTATGCAAGTCCCATGATGGTTTAGTAAGCGAATTACAACTAATCCAGGGGTAAGAAAATTTTACTTTATGTTGTTTTTGTTTGTTTGTTCTTTGACAGTGGTGAATTTGTAACTCCCAGGTTTGAGCAAGTTCTTTTTTCATTGGAGGATGCCGTCAATGATGCACCTAGAGCAGCCGAGTTTCTTGGTAGATTTTTTGCCAAAGTTATTATGGAAAATGTGGTTCCATTTAGAGATATAGGAAGATTGATACATGAAGGTGGCGAAGAGCCAGGACGTCTACGAGAAGTTGGACTAGCAGAAGATGTGCTTGCTAACATCCTTGAGTCAATAAAATTAGAGAAAGGGGATGCTGTTTTGAATGAGTTCAGGTCTAGTTCCTCTTTGATTTTAGAGGATTTTCGACCGCCGCATTCGAAACAATCAAAGTTAGATGCATTTCTATAAGAGCGGAAATGCTTTTGTATGGGTGGCAAGATATTTTTTATTAGGTCATTTTGCTTACTGAGTTCATATTATATTTTTGTCCTTGAGTTTTTTGGTAATATATTGGGTATAGTCAGCCAGGTTAAATTTATTCTTTCCATAAGATTAATGCAAATGGGATATAGGACATGTGATTATCATCATGAGTTGTTTCTCTTTTTGACCTCAGTAATAAAGCCTGCTGGAGCTTCTTGAATGAAGTTGGTCCCATTGTGTTCTCTTTTCTTGTTTTGCAAGTGTTTCCTGGTGCTTCTCTTGTTTCCCATTTTAGATGGGTGTGGAGCACTTCGTGCGAATAGTATGCATTTTACTATTTACAATTGTCATTTAATTTAGGGTTATTTCCGATTTTCTTTCGTACACTATAACATAGCTCCTCAATTATATTATTATCCACATAACATCCTTAAATTTATTTAATGATGACACTTAACTTCAAAAGTAAAGTTTGATATTTTTTCTATCATTTTATTTATTTTTTTTAAATTATTAAAATTTTATTTTATCGTTCTTAGATTAATTGATTAAAGAAAAATAGTCTTAGTGTTATTCAAGAATATAAAATGGAGAACCTGTGATTGGATTAAAAAATAAAATTGAAGTCGAAGAATATTTTGAGGTAAAAAATAATGCTTAAAAAATAGAAAAGTTAAAGTTAAATCTTAAATATTCTTAGAGAAAATTTATATTATTAAATAAAAATTTTAAAAATTAATAATAAGATTAAAGTAGTAATTCAATAATTTAGAACAAATAAAAGTAACATAAAAGATAATAATATTTATTTTTTGAGGTTAAATGTTACTATTCGAAAAATTTAAGGGCGTAAAATGAATAATAATATAGTTTAAAGGTCATATTGGTAGTATAATATAGTTTGAGAGAAGAAAATGAAATTAACCCTTTAGTAAGATGAATGAGTATTCAATCTCGGATTTATTCCACAATATAAAATGATGTATGAGGATGAAGAAATGTGATAAGTGGATTAACAAATAAAACAAAATAATTTGATAGTCTCTATTGGATTATGTAATAATCATAGAAGTCGTGATTTGGTTTATCTTTTATATAAAAAATATTGTTTAAATTAAATTAACAGATTGGCGTAAAAATGAGTTTTCTCCGCATTCTTTCCTCTATTCTCATTGGCTCCTTTTGATTCAAAAGATGTTTTACCTACAATAGGTATAATTGTACCCCATACTGTAGTTATATTTATTTTTTATTCAAATTTATGTTTGGTTAAGAGTAAAGAATCTCGTGAGTTATTCTAATTTTTAATATGTGTTTGGTTGAATATGAGAATAGATAAGTATAAATTATATATATTTTTTAATTAATTTTATATTACTTAATATAATTAATTTTATATTACTTAATATAATTTTTAAATTAAAATAAATTTTATCTTTATCGAAAATATATTTTATATTTTCGGTTTTCACTTTTTATCTAAACGTCCTTAGAACCTATTTATAATTATTACATTTTTAATTCATCCAAACACAATTAGAATTAATTTATCACATCAGAAAACTCGGAGAACTCCCGATTCTCTATCCAAATGCACCGCAAGTCCTGAGAAGGCACTGTACTATACGTAACTTATACTTTATTTTATTACCTCCCACAAATAATTTTGCATGCTTCGTCTCAATTTCCTAATCTTAATCTTAATCATTAAACATTATTCATAAAAGCGTTTCTTTCGAGACATCTATATAATAAAATAATGTTGCTATCATAACAACCACTAGCGTCTCAGTTGTCTAGCGCGTTGTTCCTTGCTTGGCCCATGTGCCGAGTTCGAACCCCCTTTGCTGTGACGATTATGCACAAAATGACGATTGATTGGGTCAATCGCAATTATCTGATTCGAAGATGAAATTGTGCTTCTGAGCTTCTCTTTTTTTAATCATTATTTATTTAATTTTATCAAAATAAAATTGATTATTATTCATCACCAAGGAAAGGTATTAAAAGTCATTTATTTACTTTTACCAAAAGAAAATGGTTTATTATTCATCACCAAGGGAAAAAAAGGTCTTAAAAGTCATAATGCCCCCCATTACTACCTATTTTACTATTTTTCCTAAAATTATTTATTTACTTATACCAAAAGAAAATGGTTTAATATTCATCACCAAGGAAAAATTAGACAGTACCATAATATTATCATATTTCTTTAGAATATCAACATACTGATCACAATGTCGGTCACATCGTCGATAAAGATAAAATTGTGCTTCTGAGCTTCTTTGTTTAATTATTATTTATTTAATTTTATCAAAATAAAATTGCTTATTATTCATCACCAAGGAAAAAAAAATAAAAAGGTCTTAAAAGTCATAATGCCTCCACTACTACCTCTTTTACTATTTTCCCAAATTATTTACTTTTACCAAAATAAAATGTTTATTATTCATCACCAAGGAAAAATTAGACAGCATCATAATATTATTATATTTTCTTTAGAATATCAACATACTGATCACAAATGTCGGTCACATCGTCAACCAAAAAAATGGGGAGCATAATCTTTGTTTGAAATAAAATATTGTGTTTCCGAGCTTCTTCTGTTTTTATTATTTATTTAATTTTATCACAGGAAACTTGTTTAATATTCATCACCATGGAAAATATATAAAAAAAGCCTTAAAAGCTATAATAACCCTACTACCTCTTTTGCTATTTTTCTAAAAATAATTTATTTACTTTTACCAAAACAAAATTGTTTAATATTCATCACCAACAAAAAAATCAGACAGTATCATGATATCATCATATTTTCTTTAAAATATCAACATACTGATTAATGTCGGTCACATTGTCAACAAAAGAAAACTGGGAGCATAATCTCTGTCTGAAGTAAAATATTTTCCAGGCATAGTTATGCTGCATGTGCTAATATTACTTTTTTTTCGATGAATACATGTGTTGATATATTTATGCATACATGTTAACTGTATGACAAATCATTTCTTTTGGGTAGATTTGCTAGCAAAAAGAAAGACGTTAATTGCTCACAGTTAATGCACATTTCATATTTTCATTCGTTATAATTTAATGAAAATAATAATTGATTCTAACAGATATCTACATTCCATTAACACAATCATATTTCATAATCTCTTTAATATATTTTTTAAAAAAGTAACTAAATATCCTCTCATCGACTATATTCCCAATCTAATAATTAATATTTTTTTCTTTAAAAGAAAATATAATTTACTTCTATTTTCACTTTGAATTTTTTATCACGAATATCTTTTCACTGAAAAGTTTTGCTCATGAACGCACTTTTAGATATCCATTCGAAAACATCATTTTCAATTATTCATGTAAATTGTATTTTTTAACCTTCATCTTCATATTTACTATTCATTTTTAATTTAGAATTGATTTATATATATATATATATATATATATATATATATATATATATATATATATGTCGCATTAGTAATCTTGTATTAGAGGAAACTACAAAAACTTTTTTAATAAAATAATTTTTTTTGTTCTCCATGGCTATGTACTACACGTAATTTAAATACGTTATTTTATGACCTTCCACGAATAATATTGCATTTTAGAATTTATTTTCAGGGAAAACTTCATCCCAAATTCCTAATCTTAATCATTAATCTTAATCGGACATTATTCAGTCTTATTTTGCTATATAATATATATGTTGACTCTCCAACAAGCAGTAGCGTCGCAGTTGGCTAGCGCGGTGTTACTCTGCTTGGGCCGTGTGCCGAGTTCGAACCGTTTGCTATGACGATTATGCACAAAATGCGATGGCTTGGGGGGTCAATCGTTGTCATCTCCCTCAAAGATGAAATTGTGCTTCTGAGCTTCTTTTTTAATTATTATTTATTTAATTTTATCAAAAGAAAATTTCTTATTATTCATCACCAAGGAAAAAAATAAAAAGGTCTTAAAAGTCATAATACACCCACTACCTCTTTACTATTTTTTCCAAAGTTATTTATTTACTTTCACCAAAAGAAAACGGTTTAATATTCGTCACGAAGGAAAAATTAGACAGCATCATAATATCATCATATTTACTTGGATATCAACATACTGATCACAATTTCGGTCACATCGTCAACAAAAAGAAAATGGGGAGCATAATCTTTGTTTGAAATATAATATTGTGCTTCTGAGCTTCTTCTATTTTTATTGTTTATTTAATTTTATCACAGGAAAATTGTTTAATATTCATCACCAACGAAAAAAAAACTAAGAGGTCTTAAAAGCCATAATAACCCCCTACTACCTCTTTTGCTATTTTTTTTAAACTATTTATTTACTTTTACCAAAACATTTTTTTTAGTATTCATCACCCAGAAAAAAGTTAGACAGTATCATAATATCATCATATTTTCTTTAGAATATCAACATACTTATTAATGTCGGTCACATCTTCAACAAAAGAAAACGGGGAGCATAATCTGTCTGAAGTAATAGTGCTGCATGTGCTAATATTACTTTTTTTCGATGAGTACATGTGTTGATATATTTATGCATACATGCTAACTGTATGACAAATAATATCTTTAGGGTAGATTTGCTAGCAAAATGAAGACGTTATTACAACAAACATGTTTCGCTTAATGAGAAAACTATAAGAATTTCATGTGAAAAACATTGGAAACAAATGTTTGGATCAAACAAAAGAAAGCCTTCTTCAGTAACAGTACTAATGTGTTGATAAATTTATCCAAACACCGAACCTTTTAAAGAATGAACGAGAAAAGAAAGGGGACTACTCTATCACATTAGATCATACGAATTAATGATCAAAACAGAGAAAGTTACACTGCCTGTGTTGTCCCAATCTTACAAGTACACAAAAAAACAAGTTGCTGATATATATAAGCTCAATACATTTTTTTTTCTTTTTTTTTCCTTTTTGTTTTGATTTTTGGCGGGAAGCTCGATAGAGATACTTCCCAATTTTCAGTCAGGCCAACGGCTGCAAAGGGGATGCGCCAACCTCCCACGATTTGTTCAAATGCTTCTGATACCATGCCATTGTAAAAAAAATATGACGAGCCGACATCATGGTTTGTGCAGTTTAAAGCCAAAGACCCTGGGAATGTACCGTTGTGATGGCTTCTGAGGCTTGAGGTGCCCATATGTCATCAGAAACAGGTGAGGGAAAGTTGTTCCAAAGTAAACTCCATCAATGTCTAAGCAAAGTCAAGAAAAAATGAAAGAACATGAGATAAATTATTGTTATCCTGTGTGCATTAGTTTTGCCAATCTTTTAAGCAGTAGATTCAAAATGTAATGACCACTAGAACAACAAATTCTATAACCACTTAAGAAATTTTTTTCGGTCAAAAACTTAAAATCCATATATTGATGTGCAAAATGATATTATTAAAACAAATTCCAGTAAGAAATAACAAGTTTCCAAGTCAAAAATATAAATTGCTAGATTGATGTTCCCTGATAGAGAATGCAGCAACAGAAAAAGAAAAGAGGGCAGAATTATTTTTTTTTAAATAACACATGAACAGCTTCAAAATATATAGCCAGAGATCAAGGATACTGCCTTGGTATTTGGATCGTGGGTAGTATATATCTTCACACTTGGGGCAATAAATTTTTACAGTACTTGATCGAGGAATGTCTGATTGTCCAACAGGAAGACAGGGTTGGCCACAGCAGTAAACTCGTGGACACCTCCCGAAATCATAGTTTTTGTACTTGTCTAGCTGCAAAAAGTTTTAATAGAGGAATGTGAACCAAGCAAAATGCTAACCAGGAACTATTTGAGACAAGGCAAGAAATCTCACCATAGCAGCCATCCCTCTACTTGTTAATATATAGCGAACATGAATCAACCCATAAAGCATCTCCGCTGCTGATTCGACTAACTCATTTTGTTCCTCGGTGAACACATCTCCTGTGAATAAAAGGCTCTTGAGGTAAAAGCTAAGACAAAATAATTTGCAGAAAATAATATGATGACCAGTATGCATGTTCACCACAAAGAAGGCTGACAAGCAGGCAAAAAAAGAAAAATTGATAGCATGGAAGTTTTGTATACTGCATGCATTATAATTGCGAGAGCAGGAATCATCTAGTACCAAAAGAAACTTGGACACTAGTAGCAATGTCAGCAAGTGAGAATTTCATAACCATTACTTTTTACAAGAAAAGTCTCTTCAGATTGAAACAATTTCATAAAAAACAAAGGCTTCCAGAATTAGACAAATTTAATTGAGTTATGATTGAACTAATATCTTAAAAATTAACCAGACAGGAAAGCTGTCCATGGCTTTCTTTGAAATGTTGTGTTTTCCCAAGATGGTTCAATAATGAATGATCAAGTGACAATTGCCTTTAGAGCAGAGAGGGTACACACTCCAGCAGCAATTTTACCAAATGAGAAGGCGCCAAACACAACTAGGAGAATAAATATAAATTTTATACTAACACACATTTAGCAGTAAGGAATGCTCCAATCAACCAGCCATGTAAATTCATGCACCAATTTCTCTATCTTAACTTTTACCAACATATAATCTATGATGTATCATGATAATTGATAACTAGTATTGTGAATAATGTATTTTTCATCTAACAACAATCAAAATCTAGAATCCCAATTGTCCAACCCAAGAGGTCTGTAATATAACATAAAAAAGTGTATAAAACAAATTAAAAGAGTGATTCACATACATCAAAACACTGAATGAATGTCGTGTTTTCCAGAGAAATAAACAAAATACACAATGTCCATATCCATGATAGAAAATCTTGTAACAGGTCATGAAAATAGATACTTACAACAATAAATAAAAGAAATAGACATGTATTACAAGAAGACTGTACACATATCATATGCAAGCAACCTAACAAAGTGGTCACAATAACATTCTGCAAAAGCTAAAAAGCAGAAGGTTCATTTCAAAAGCCTGTGCTATAATTTCCCTTCAACAAAAAAATGTCATGTTATTGTTTAAACCATATACAACAGTGTTATCCATGAGTCATGTCCAAAGTATTTCCTGGAAAATAATGGACAGAAACTGATATGTCTTATTTCCATGGCTTGTGATACATTATCCTCTTTACTGTTTTCCACACCCATCTTCACTCTCCTAATCCATGTTTCAGTGGCTTCACTAATAAATACATCTTCTCAGAAAAAAAAACTAATAAATACATTGATAGTGCTCTCCGACCATTATATTTCTTCTCCACAGAGCATCCTCCCAACTCTTGAAACACCACTAAACTCAAGTTCAGTTCATCTCTGCTATCCTCCGAACTCTTCGATGTTTCCAAGAGAAAAAAAAAATCTTCTAGTGGTCTAGAACTTGTTCCACCTCTGCACACTTTTCCAAACCACTTCTCTCTTCTCATGCAATTGATGTGGTAAACTTAATTTGCTTCTTCACAGTCAAACTATGGCTCAAATAGAAGCCACAGATCAGTTGGCAAAATGAGGTGAATTGAAGTTGTGAAAGGTCTGTGTGACAAAATGTAAACTATATCCGTGTAATAATTCTTTTTTAGAAGTTGTTTCCAAATAATTATAAAAAGAAAGCCATATGAAAAGAAGTATTTTGCCACTATTTGTTAACATCAAGTTCTACAACGTTGTCATGGATGGCTCATTATCTGTAGATTCTGTACTGTATAATTCCACCTCTTTGTATATTTCATGTTTGAAAGTTTTGTTTCTGATCACAGGATAACAGCTAATTTGCACAGTTTCCAACTCCAGTAATATAGAAGTAGCCTCGGAAAGAATTATGAATTTGTAGTCCATCTAAGCTCTAATTTCTAATATTTAAGACTGGTATACCTTAATTTGGCTCCAGCATTTTTATTTACCAACTGATGAAAGTAGAAAAGATATGACAAAGTGGAACAATATAGTTTTTTAGATGGGAGTTGAAAAATATAGTAGTCCAACAACTCGGCAGAATCAATCTTTATTGCTAGATGAAAGAGCATCACAGAGCTTTACCGGGGTCAAATTAATCATACTAAAAAGTACACTTACCATGAGAAGGCTCCACATCCAATATCAAATCAAGAGCATAGTCATAGTATGGGACTTGACTGCTTAACCCACATAAGTTAAAATCATCTTGTATGTAATCGTCATCAACCTCACAGAAGAACTCATTTCCTCTAAGGTTGCAAAACCATGATATCCATGATGTATCTTCCCCATCAGAACCGCTAACCTCTGACTCTTCACTCTCAGTTTCTGATTCCTCTGTAACACATGAAATCACAATGAATATGGGGAAAAGAAAACATGGTGACCAACATATTGACTAGATCGAAAACAATGAAAACACATGTTTACACAGTAACAAGCCGAATTTCGAGAACCTGCATCTTAAATAGTTGCATATTAGAGGGCATGTGAAAAGAAAGAGACAGGCTTTACTGACATTATACCATCAGGAGAAGCATCACATTCTTTTATGAGGAAACAAAGTATCACTATTTTCTCGCAAGTTAACTACATTATCACAATCAGAAAATATCTGGATTATGGAGTTCCAGGTTAACTACATTTTTTGAAGAACCAAACTCTTGTCTTTTATAATAAAGCTATCACTGGCATGGTAGCATCAAATATATGTACCCATGTTAGAATCCGTTCTTTGGAAAGCTAAACTCCAAGAACCTGTTCATACACTTGTTTTATGGCACACTATTTAGTGGCATCACAAAATAAAAATGTAAAACAAAAACTAATATAAAGCCCCATTTAAAAATGTTGTAACAATACATAAACAGCAAAACCAAACATATTATATATTTACTTGAATTCTCAAAAGTGATTTTTTCTCTCTCTTAATAATCAAGAATGAAGAACACTTGTGTCTACATGATATTCCGAAGAAGCATACTCCCTACCATTTTCTGCTTGCAACTCAAGGATAGTTTCATAGGTTAATTGAAAATGCAGGTTTGTTTTGTTACTCTAATTATCTCTTTTTTGGGGGTAGAATAGTATCTTTTTTGTTTCAGTTCCCAGAAAATGTTTGCCTAACCATACTCCATTTGTTAAAAATCCCAATGGACCTTGTATTTTACGTACACAAAATACATAATAAAGCCTAATCAGCAGACAAGTTTCTTTCTTCTGCCAACTCTTCGGTGCAAGCATAATCTGCAACTAGAAATGCCACAAATTGACAGCTTCTTTTACCATCTGAGCCCTTGTTTTTCGAAGAGGAGCCGGATCTCTGGTCGCGGTGCTCCCCGAATTGCTTACCGCCGGTGCCGATGGAGGAGAACGGCACGGAGAGCCGTTCCCTGCCCCTGGACGTCGACGGCGACGACTTCTCCAGGTGTTTCTCGAGGACGTCGTTGATCCGCTTCCGATCCAAGCTCCCGACCTCCACCCTCGACCCGCTTCCGCCGCGATCCCTATACATATCTCTACTCGCCTCTCCCCACGAAACAGCACCCCCAAATTGCAGTCACCCCGCCATGCCAATCGCGAAATCGAGGGGGAAAACCCTCAGAGCTTGATCGAAACCTCGATCCGAATCCCTGAACTCGTCGAATTGGAGAGCGACTCGAGCCAAAACCCTACGATTGGCAAGGAAAAAAAAATGGATCTTTTTTTTTTCTCTCTTCGGTGGAACGAGAGGGGCAAACTGGAGATTATGTGAAATGTCGGGGGTCGCGAGTAAGATGTTGTTCGATCCTCCGACGAGCACACGAGTTCTTTATATCATCGGATTCCGTATGCGCCCTGATGCATAATTTGTTTCGTATAGGACGCAGAGTAATGACACGTGTGCTTATGCTCGGAAGGTTTCCATAATTGCGTCATATAACCCACATGTATGCAATATAATAATCGCATCAGCATTATTGTTCAATAATTATGAAGATATAATAATTCAGTTGATGAATTTGATTACATGTTGCATATTATTATAGTTACTTCTGATAAATGATTTGTATATGTTCATATTTTTTATTTTTTTATTAATCGATGGACCAATAAAAAATTAAATAAAAAAGTACGTGAATTTAAGTTATGTCATCGTATTTGTGCCCAAAAAAATATAACAACGATATGTGATTAACAAAGTAATGAAATTCTGGTAAAGAAAGATCATAAAACCCAAAATTATTATTCTTCATTTTTTTCTAACTGACTCAATCTATTTATAATAAAAATTAAAATACAGACCGTATTAGTGTATTGAAACACTTGAAAATTCGCTGCTCAAACACGGGTCAAGAGAGATCTTTGTGGGAACTAGAGAGTGGAATTTTTAAATATTAAATTACTATAATTTTTTTTATTTTGTATTGAGAATCTATGTATAAATTTTATATAATTTGAGTTATCTAATATTTTGTATCAATAAAAAATAAAATATAATTAAATTTGTATATTTTTTGCGAGCGTTTAGTTTTTTTTTTTTTCATAACATGGTTCGTTCTGATCACATGTAAATTATGATCATCAACCTCTTATACGTTACTGTAACTTTATCTATAGATGTTGTGTGACTCTTGCTTGATATGATTTATTGGTTTCTTTTTATTATCCACCTTTCTGGCCAATACGTACAATGTTCAAGTATAAAATTTGAAATATAACAGTCCTTAAAGATAAAGTTAACACGTTATTGAAAGATTAGAGTCAATTTCTTATTAGTTAGAGACACATTAACTTTTGTCACATTCGACCCATTGCAATACTAAATTAGGATGGATTTATTAACCGACAAATAAAAGGACGAATTTAATCAAATTTGATTAATTCGAATGGTTAGTAAAGTCTAAATCCTAAGTTAAAAAGTTTAGCGAGGCGAATATTGATTAATTAAGCATTAGTAGCTGGTCGGAAAAATAGAATAAATTCGTCCATGAGTGAGTAGAAGCATGGCAAACATATATTAACTTATGAGAAAAATGGGGGTATAAATCCGTAACTCTAAATCTGTAATGTGTTTACACATGTAAACCCATTAATTTTTAAGGGGTTTTGACAATAAAATTTAAATAATTTCGCTCAAAATTTTTTCCTCAAATTAAAATCCATTTTATAAATGTATGAATTTACATGTAAATAAGTTTACACCCTCAATTTTTTCTTAACTTATCACATGAAAAATTATGTAATGATCATCACAAACTTAACATGCGATTCAATCGTACATTGCGAAAGTGATATGGTTGGTCGTTTTGATTTTTACAAACTCAGCCTATATATATAATATATATCCAAAAAATTTGTATATATGACAATACTAAATAATATTTCAAATTAATTTTATTTTATTATTATGTATTTACATAATTTTTATTAGCAATTTAATACATGTCAACAGACACTAAAATTACATACTATTACATATTTTGCATAATTTTAATTAAGTTCGACCCTATCAAGTGATCAAAGATAGTTCAAAATTATTATACTTCATATATCTTACTGAAAATTTTCGTGCGTGTTCGTATTTGATCGTGATGTATTGTACCTTGTCGAGTTCTAGGCGTGATTGTGTTGGGTTGGGCAACTCAATCTTTTTTATTTTTTACTGAATTTTATTTTTTAAACAATTCCCAATTTTTTACTATAATAAAATTTATATTATATGTCATATAATATAATATTTAATATAACTAAATTATTTGAATTAATCAGTATATATTATTAAAAAGTATGTGTCTTGTAAACTCTATTTATTGTATAAGTTAAAAGTTATGTTTGGAGTGAGAATTTGGACTTTGGTTAAAGAAACATATATAATATCTGTCCAATAAGAATGTTTATATTTTGTTTAGATATAGAAAAACTTGGGGCCGAATAAAAAAAGCTCAAACCAGTCGCCCGGTCCATCTCCATATCTAAAATACATTTTGATCTATTTATCTTTTATTGTAATTGAAAAATTGTGAAGTAATTTAATTGTTAATTTTAATTATTATTAAAAAAGATACTTATTTTCTTTAAGAATCTTAACAAAGTAAATTAAGATATATATATTTGAAATTCTGATTTAAATTAAAAAATGCATTATCAAACTAAGGAAAAATCAAAGATATAATAATAGTAGTAAATTAAAGAATCAAAGTAAATTAAGAAAGTTTTAAATTTGAATTTTTGTTTATTTTCAAATTTATGGTTTCCATGAAAGTAAGAAAGGTAACAAAATATTAATTCATTAAAAAGGGTTAAAACTCAAGTAAGCTAATAAAATTTTAAATTTACTTTATTATTATTATTATTATTATTATTATTATTATTATTATTATTATTATTATTATTATTATTATTATTATTATTATTATTATTATTATTATTATTATTATT